>KK122497.1:684925-740709 GCA_000611955.2 Stegodyphus mimosarum
TACAGTTCTAAATAAATAGCCAAATAAATGTGAAATTCGTAACAATATTCTCTAAAACTTTAAAGAATTTTTCATTAACAGACTCAAAGATTTCAAAGCCAGCAATACCTACGTTGTACAGAAAAACATTTTTATCTCCAGCGCGTGAGAGCGTGTACCGAAATTTCTAAAGATATGCTCAATTTAAAATTATATTGCGATATTGCTGTTGAACTGAATTTTATGGTTTAAGTGCGAAGAACATGGTATTTAACAAATAAAGGTAACACACAAAATGTTAAATAAACGTCCCTTTGGACGTAATTTAAAATCTGAAACATTTCAAATTTTTTTTTTCTCTTTTCTTTTATTTATAGTTAAAATGCCTAGGAAATGAAAAACTGTCTTCTGAAGGGCAACTGATGTAATTGATGTTTTAAGAAAATTGACAAAAATGCAAAATTTATGGAAGTATAACAATCGAAAAATCTTAATTTTCTTGTGTGAGTCCTGAAAACAAATGTAGAAGAAAATTAGGGAGAAAAGTAAGCAAAAATTTGAAGGGGAATTTGGCTGTCAGAAATACTAAGATGTTTCGAAAAGTTGGATGCTTTTAAATATTCTTTCAGAATACTTCAAGGAAATGGGGTGTTCAAATAGAAAACACTTGGACGTGTAACATCAGCAAATACCATCAATTGAGCTTGTGCTGACTGAAAAGACAAAAACGATATCATTGCAGATTAACGCGAAGAGCGACTGGTTTCGTCTATATGGTTGGTATAAATTTAAATTACGTCATAGAACATCATATCGTATCATAAACGGAGAATCCCATTATTTCTCAGTAGAATTATTTGAAGATTCGGGAAGTTATCCAGTGATATATATGGATGTCATCTAAAGACGTTTTCCGTCTTGATGAAACCGGTCTTTCCTTTCATCTCATGCCTTCAAAATGCCTAGCCTCTAAAGACTGATAAAGGCTCTAACCAAATACTGATGAAATGGATTGAATTGGATTATTAAGTTACGGCAAAGCAGGCCTAAAAGGAGGGATGTCTTCGTGAAGAACTTTTTAAAGGAAACCAGCTCGTATGCACGTTACACATGAGAAAAACCACGAAAACACCTATACAACCAGCCCGTTCGCCGGGAACCCTGGAGCGAACTACCAGAATTCAGCGACTTTGTTGTCGCTCGGCCGTTTGGGGGCCCTTATGAAATGGAAGGCGATAACTTTATTTAAAATGAATATCAGAAATACCAAGATGTTTCGAAAAGTTGGATGCCTTTTAACATACTTGCAGATTGCCTGAAGAAAAAGAGGAAGCCATTAAGAAGAAAAAATAAATTTTTGCATAAAGTTTAGTATTTTTTTTTAATTTAAAAATTTTTTAATCTTATGATATTTGATTCTTGCGATTTCAAAAATAAAATAGTTCACTAAAATATGAATAACATTTTAAGAAACTAAATGTAGGATGATAAAAATTTATAAAGCAATGGGCGCAATAGTAAAACTGTTTAAAGCAATGTATGAATGTCATCCTAAGTTAAAAATGTTGGTTATTTTTATTTATTTATTATTCCACTTGCTTCACCTCTCAAAGGGCATTACAGGTCAGTCATGTTATCCTGATCGTTGCACCAGCAACCTGAGTCGGTGGTTATATATCTCTCTTATTTATATATCTCTTCTGAACGGCCCATTGAAAGGCGTGTCAACTGGGCATTACTGTATTATCTCTCTTAATATATGCAGTTTTCAAATGCATCATAGTCTGGGTCACAAAGTATGTTTACGAAAGAAACGCAATTCAAATAAATAAAATCAAATTCTGGAAAATTTTGGTATTAATAAATATATTTAAAATGCGCAGTACGAATGAATAAATAGAAAATTTTAAAACAATTATCTGAAGAGGCAATGCAGCACAAACAATTAAAATAAAATTCCGAGAATTTAAAAATGACCTAAAATAATAACTATGACTAAAAAATATAGTATAAAGAAAACTTTTTGAAAAAAATAAACGATGCACTTTTTATTTAAACTACGCAGTTCGAATGAGTAAATAGAAAACATTAAAACAGTTCTTTGAAAGAAATCATGCAACTTAAACAATTAAAATGAAATTCGAAAAAGAAAAAAATTCCTTAAAATAATAACAATTATAATTAAAAGTATAATATAAAAGAAAATTATTTGAAAGTAGGGCACGATTGTGACTTTTTTTCCGCTCACGCTCATGTAAAAAGGAAAAGGAAAATAGGTTGCCATGTATTAAGAAGTTCGCCAAGTGAACTACTATTCTTGGCGCAAAGTGAAAAAAATGCGCCAAGTTAAAATTTTGAATTTCTCCTTAAATTTCGCGCCAGATTTTACAAAATTTAATATCTAGGCATAATTTGAGTGGTAAAATCGAAATATGTAAAAAAAATTATATGTTATTTCAGGAAAAGTCCGATTTAGTGTCAAAATACGTATGTTAGAACAGTGCTATATATAAATCTAATATATATCCTAAGTCGCACTTTCGAGACATGAAGAACGCAATTTGAATTTCGTCGATCGGCCCAGTTAAACGGGAGATATAGAACTCTCTTTTTCGGGGGGAGGAAGGCAGTGTACTTCATATTAATCTAAAAGAAAGTGCTTAAAAGTTAGGTTTGGATGGAAGTTTCATATTCCAGCACGACAATGACTCCAACATCAAAATTCATAACATCAAAATGTCGTGTCTTTTTCATTGTAAACAGCAGTTATGCACACCACCATAGTCTCCAGACATCAGTGTCATAGAACATCTATCTGCCACACACGAAACAGCAGTCCAAAAACACAGAATTAGAGATAGAGCACATTTAAAACAATGTTGCAAGAAGAATGGGAAAAAGTATCTTCAGATACAAGCAAAATATTGGTGGAATTGGTACCATAACGTTTGGAAGAGATCATCAAAGTCAATGGACATGCAACAAAATGTTGACACTTTCTTTGTATGTGAGATATCACAAAAATTTCATTGATGTATTCTGAATTTTTTGAGGCAAAACTCTGCATATGTTTATTTAAAATGCATCTGAATTTTTTTTCATTTTAGAGTTTTTTTGTTAACTGTTCTTTATTCTTACTTTAAATTAAACCATTTGTTATGTGTAAAAATAAAAACGTGTTATCTATATTGAAAATTAGATTTATCAAGTAAGGTGTATTCCCAGTTGTTTGAGCCACTGTATGTAACTAGTTGTATTGGACTTAATTTGGTTATGTGAAGATGGCGAAGAACACAGATGCTATAGCCTCGGAGAAGTAATGTCTTTGTGGCAAACTTTGAAGGGAAAACTGGCTTGTATTCACGCTACACATTGGAAAAATAGCGAGGTGGCCATTTTATTTTGGAGGCACCTAATAGGCGTTCACCGCTACCTTCTATGAAGATACAGACAATTTTTCATCCATCCCTCCTCTGCGATTCGAACTCAGGCTCTTCGCCATCGCAGTCAGGCTTCCCTAACCACTATACCGTCTGGGCGGCGGTGATATCAATATCAGCAATATGATTGGTTACTTTTCGTTTGGTGATCGAGATTGTTTTACATTTACAATGAAAGCTGTTTTACTTTGATTTATGTAAAAATGTTGTTTCCTATGTTTGATTTGAGAAAATGTCAGAATTTGAGATTTCAACTCTTAAATCAGATTAAACGCATCCTTCCCTTAGTCAGATAGCTTTCTACACTTTGCCGTAATCACACAAAACCAAACTAAAGCAATACATAATGAGTATGTCTGTACTGGGGTTTGTACTGCAATTATAAGTGTGTATGTAAAGCAAATTCTCTAGTTTTTTACAGTTTTATAATTGTTTTTGATTTTGTAATTGTTGGGCCGTATCTGTTGAGAGTATAATCGTTATTGTGATTGCAGTGCGGAAACTTTTATTATATGTAAAAGGTTAAGCTAAACTGCTGTTTATGGATTGGAAGATGGACATCAGGATTAATGCTGCCTTAGTCTTTCAAAGTTACTGTAGTTTTAAATTGGTTTCCGCAACAGTGAATTGTTTATCCTTGCATTTTGCAGAGCTGTAATCAACTTTCAAATTGATGTGCATCCTGCGTTCATATTTGGAAGTATAAAAGGCAACAGCGTAGAAGAAATTTAATGTTTAAAGTATAATTAGTTGAAATTTTCATAGCTTCGTAAACCATGCATTTATGCTTCATTTAATCATGAGCTAATAGGTGATCCGCATCCCTTTTATGTGCTTTTATGCTTTCTTCTACAGGATGATTGTTTGCGTTGTTGTGTTCACGCTTCATTTATGTATGAAGAAGCAGCTTTAGAATTGTTTTATAGCAGAAGATTTGTTTATCGTCTAAAAGGGAAAAGTAGTTTTTCTGTCGTTAAGGATTACTTTAAATCGGCGTGCTTGTTGCTTCTGTTTATTGTGTAAGATTCTATTTTAGCTTCAACTAACCAGTTAAAATTTTTAAATTGCTCTGTCCTTTTTTATTTTCTCGATTCCCGTCATCCATGCCAGAAGTATTTAATTTGATACTATAAAAGAACACAAAACTCAGCCAAGTTAAAATATACCAGGTTGTAGCAGAGTTGTTGTTGCGTACCATTTACACGATTGTTAAGTTGCTTACTGGCTGGCTGTTTAGTGTAAATTTCAACATACGAGTGATTATATCCAGTGGGAGACTTTCATTCTCCACATTTTCGGTAAGTTCGTTTAACTATGTATAGTGTGATTCAGGATCGTGGAAAAAAAAAGGGGGAGGGTACAGTTTCAGTACTTTATTAAAAAAGAAAGAAAACCGGAATGAAACTCGAAAGCATGTGCGTGCAGGTATGAAGATGTGACTCAGTCTTTTCATTCAGCCCCTTCTTTCCAGAGACAACTGTCAATGAACCTTCTTTTCTTGATAAGCTGAGTCTTTTTGATGCCGCGACTAGAGGAAGATATTGACAATTTCATTCTTCAATTAGATGGAGCACTATCTCATAGGCTTGTCGAAGTGATAGATCGTCTTTGGTAAATTCGCTGAAATTTTTTATGCGAGAATCCTCGATAAAAATCTTCGTAAAATGTTGAATAAATGGACTGAGTAGTACTCACAGCATAGCCTCCGTAACTTTAAGTCCTATGACTTTTTTTTCTTTGGGATGCGTGCATAAGACAAGGATCTAGGACTTTTCGCCGTCGCCATTTCACCGTGGCCGTTTCGCCGTCAAGACATATTTCTCTTTACATGACTGTATTATATCTTGCCGTATTATACTTGTATTAAATTTATTTAGTTTAATAATTCTGTTTACCTTTTTTATACGTAATCAAAGTTGCTTAGAATATATATAGTTGTTTACAGATATGCAATACAAAGGAATTACGCATAGTTAGTTAGAAAATTATGTCAGTAACAAAAAGAACTGGGGCTAAACCTCTGATATAACAGAAGTTATATTATCGGTTTTAAAATTATGCAAGTACAATATTTACATAATTCGTCAAAATTTCTTGAAATTTTAATTGGCTAGTTCAGAGAAATCACTCATGCAAGTAGGAAATTCACATTTTTATGAAATCTGAATGAAGCAGGAAATTAGCATTTTTATGAAATCTGAATTGAAAGCGGAATTACTTTAAAATCTCAGCACATGACTCTCTTAAAATTAATATGCCATGCTTAACGATATATTTGTATAAAATTGTACACGAAAACATTTTATATAAAATGTTTATTAAATTAAATTAAATTATGAAACTAAACAGATTTATTAAACTAAATCAACTTAATATAATATGGCAAGATAATATAGTCGTGTAAAGAAAAATGTCTTGACGGCGAAACGGCTACGGCGAATAGTCTCATTCATTCCCTAAGATAAATTTTTTATCCTTTTCTTTCCTTATGCATTTGTTAAGCTAAAACAGCGTATCACAGCCGCTGTTTCTGCGTTTGATCTGGTAATGTAAATTGAGGTTTGGTTATAATTGAACATTGGGTAGAAGTGTTACCAAATGTGCACGCGTGGAACACTTTTAAATAGCTGCAATAAACTTTGTCTACAACTTAACTAAAGGTAGCATACAATATCTTACGCTGTGCTTTTTTTTTGGGGGGGGTGGAGAATATAATTGAAATTGTGTATTTCTATAATAATCCTGTATTTGGTGAAAGAGACAAATTCACTAAATTTTAGTGTATTAGTATATTTTTCATACCCCTACATACTAATTTTAGTGTATTCTTATACTTATTCATACCCGTACATACTGAGTTTAAGAGTTAAATTCATTTAAAAAAAAACCAGGTGCTAAGAAAACAACTTTGCAATACCAGTAATGCTCTTACCACTCACTCTCTTGACATATTCGTATATCCACTTCATGTCTTTAGAAATCAGTTTCCGCATTATTCCATCACGCCATCGTTGCGTTTTCTTGAGTTTCTGAAACCCTTTCAAAATAGGTGAGCTTTGAAGCACTATTTATCGTTAGGGAAGAGAAAGGAATATCAGTAGGTGTCAAATCTAAAATATGTTATGATTTTTTTTAATTTAATGCTACAAAGCATACGATGGCTGTCTGTCTCAGCAGGACTTTATTAGGAGAGAGGGTCATATTTGCGTCACATGTAGAGCCAACTAGGAAACACACCAACCAGTCTGTTAGCTGGAACTGGAACCCCGGTCGAACTGCCTTTGTTCAGTATTATTATTATCCACTCTGCTACTGATGTTCTAATTTGACAAATGAGAGGCATAATTAGGAGCAGTTAATTTTTCATTGTCTCTGAGATGTAATTACATTGTCCGAAGGGGCATTATATTGTAGGAGAAACCAACTACCGGCTCGAATCTTTTGATGAAATGCGCTGAAGGCCTTCTCTGCTTTTCAGATACAAATTATGTATAACTTTCTGCCTGCTTACTGTTTAATTATTGAGATTTACTGTCTGAGATTTCATTCAAACCATCATGTCCAGTCTGTGAATCCGTCACGTTAGATACAGCAGAATGCATGAAATCTACGATTCTACGCAGATGGGGAGTATGTATTCGAACTCCTTTAATGCATCAAATCTGCGATTCTACGCAGGTAAAGAGTATGTATTCGAAATTCTTTTAACGGGTTCTTTGTAAATAGGAATACTTACTCGAATCTCCGAATCCTCGAATTATCAGACCATTTCTATTCCATTTGATCGCACACTTCTTGCTAACGGAAAAAAGATTTTGCCCAGTGAATGTTCGCAAAACTGACCAACCCGAGTGTTCTGAGAGGGTAGTGTTCTCTTACTGCGAAGGTCCGAGGACATGAAGTATGACTGTATATTTAACAAGCCAGATCCTCGCCTATTGAATGCATTAAGGACTACAATTGCAATGTACTCTCGATAATCCGGGTGCAGATAGTTCGGTGTACGGATCATCCGAGTGCGGCAGTGCCCATACACGCAAACTCAACGCTGTGCGCGAGAGTGTATGAAAAACAAAACTCGTGCAAAGTCCTAGCATGCTCTAAAAACCGCTGAATTGCGTCTGTAGATTTTCTCAGACTTTAGGTTAGTCTTTAGATTTCTTCTTTAAACTCTTGCTGAGGAAAAGGATGATTTAATGAAATTTTGGAAAAAGTTGCTGTATAAGATGGAGTAGCGTACGGAGTAGCAAAAGCTTCATCGAAAGTAAAATCAAGAATACAGGTGCGTTTATGGAGAAACAGTCTTCCTAATATAGAAATCGGAGATTTATCTAATTGAAGAAGTCAAGCCAATAACTGACGTTTATGTCTAAAAATTCAAAACGTAAAATTCTTCGGAATTGTCGATCGGGAAAACATCGAAGATTTCGATGGCGATTCGACTGATCCGGCTTTTCAGGGCTTGAGTGATGCATATATCGTTTCAAATATTACAAAAGCAGGGAAGTAGAGCGTGATATTGAAAATACAAGCGAAGGATGCAACTTCAGTTATATTATTCCCGAGACAGCAATGACTTCTGTTAAAAAATTCTTTTCCGACTTCTATTAAAGGGCATTCACGATGAAATACAGGGTGATTGAAAATGAATATAGCGATTACAAACGGCTATAACTATTTAATTGAAACAGTTTATCGATAAGAATTACACAGTGTAAAAGAAAGTTCAGAATTTTGTTTACATCCATTATAAATGTTTTATGTGATCACCCTAGTAACAGGGACAACATCTGAGTGGCAGTGCATTATGCATTTGAAGCGTATCTGAAGTCACCAACGTAAAGGCATCAGAAATGCGCATTTTCAATTCTGGAATGGTTTTTGCAAAGAAAGGCCTATACCCAAAGTCTTTTCTTTGCCGAAAACAATTCCAAAACTCAAAATGCGCATTTCAGATGCGCTTGCCTTGGTCAAAGAACCTCTATGTAAAGAAGGAAAGGCTCCGTAGACGTAATGTAAACCACTTTGTCTGCAACGCCGCTACAAAGAAAAGGGAACATTCGCCAAGGGATTTGGCGACGGAATCTGTTGGCGAGAATTTCCCCTGTGTGATGTGCCGTTTCTTTGGGACCTAGCCGACATTTTCCCCCTCCGCGACGTGTATAGGAAACTGAGGAACACGGGTTAAGATGAATCGTTCTTTGACTTGTCGCGATAATTTAAACTCCGAAATGATGAAATATTAGGTGAAGTTTCACTTTCACTGGCTGTTGAACTTCCATTGTCCATATCGCTACTTGAAACCAAAGAACCTATTCTTTGTTTAAACTCAAACCTATTCTTTGTTTAAACTCTTGCTAAACGTAACGGTCGAACCTATCCAAACCAACTTCGACATTCAGCTTCGAGCTTTGGCACTTTTTGGCGACAGATATTTCACGCATGCGCAGTTGTTTCCCTTTTCGTTGGAAGGGAGCCACTTCTGCTTCTGCGAAGTTTTCCTTCTTAACAGTACATATTCTTTGCCTTGGTGACTCTCCGTATGCTTCAGTTTAGTTTGGTGTATTTAATTATGGCAAAGTACGCAGGCGGGGCTATCTGCCTAAGAAGCGAGAGATACCTTCGTGGAGGACTTTCTAAGGCAAACTGACTCGTATATATGTTACACTTGAGGAAAACCATAAAAACGCCCATTTAGACTGCTCGGTCACGTGGAATCCAACCCAGGTCGGAACTACCAGTGTTTAGCGACTTTACCGCTCGGCGGCTGATGGGCCCTCATATATGGCGTGAAACGGACTGCCGTTTAGATGTTGTCTGTGTTACTAAGGGGAGTCACATACACTATTTGTAAAGCATTTAAACACAATTTTGAACACCCTTTTACATTCTACGTTATTCTTATCGATAAATTCTTTTCAATTAGATAGTTATAGCCGTTTTTAATCTCTATATTCATTTTGAATCACCCTGTAGTATTTCGAAAAATACGCAGAGAAATTCGACAAATATTTAAAGGTTCTCAACAAAGTAAAATTACTGATTTCTTTAAGTAGAAATAACATGTTAAATAAACATAAAAACTGATCGTTTGGAATATCCTTGTTTGTCAACTACTCGTGACCTGCTTCCCCGGCATTAGCACGGATAATCGACAGTACGATGTATTTTCATTAATCAAAATTCTATTTAAAGACGTTTTTCAGTGAGCAGACAATATTTTAAAGAAAAGAAAGCTGAAATATGCTGCTTATCATGCCGTTTGTGACAATTTAAAAACAGAATATTAAAAGCTTGATAACGATTGGTTGAAAATTTAAATGCTAAAACTTCGTAAACACACTGTGCTGGCAACTTATTTTGAAATTAAGGAACAGATAGTGCATATTTAGAGTGGTTAATTTCCAACATTGCAGTCTGGAAGTGTTGAAAATGTTAACCTGTTCTTCGCTTTGGGGGGAAAAAAATGCTGTTTTATTGTGTAGTCTGACAAAGCTGGCAGAATTAACTTGTAATTATGGTCGGTCTGCTTGTGTAATATGTAGTATTTATTATATTTGATTGGTAAGCATTTATTTAATGCTATTCTTAATTTGTGTTCATTAAACTAATCTCGAGGTGTATGACATCAGTGCCTACAAATTGCCAGAAGGCTAGCCATTATAAAAGGACTAACTGCATTTTTCCGTGCCTGCTATCGTGGTATAATTGTTTAACACATCCACCTAGTGATTGGAAGATTCATTGTTCGAATCCTGACGAGGGCAGGTAAATTAATCCTGTGTTTTAGCTTCGAAAAACCTTCATGTCTCAATTACAAGTAAATAATGATGTAAATAATGAAGTTGAAGCAGAACTTGGGAGTTGTTTATTTCTCAAATGAAGTTGATGTCTTAATTTTATCACTTACATTAGCTGCAAACGCCATTGAAGGTTACGAATGAATGTCTCTTCCGCGTCTTGAAAGTTACCAGATATTAACTGAGATGTGATTTTAACTGAAAAGCCACGTACGAAATAATGCAGCCTTAACCGTGACCTAATTTGTGGATAGCTGTGGCATAATATAGGTGATGGATTGCCTGAAGCGTCCGAGTGTGAAAATTTACTGTCTTCTATGAAAGATTTAAGCAGTGCGAAATCCTGTCAGGCATGAGAAGAAATGAATTATGTTATTAGGAAACAAACATTATATGACTGTTACGTGAAAACTGGTCTGCCAGAAATATGTTTTAAGAGTTCTTATTGCTGCCCTTTTCTGAGTAGAATGGCAGCGATTTTTTTAACACTACTTTTTTTGGGGGGGGGCGGTCCTTCAGCATTCGGTTTCAGTCGTCATTTAATCCACGAAGGATTTTTTTTAGAAATATTAGTATTCCTCCTTCTGTGTAAGAACTTTAATCGTGAAATATAGAGTACCTGCTAGTATATATAAACAGTGTGTAAGGTTACTAAACGTATAAGGTATTTCTCCCGCCTTCTTAGCATGCTTTCGGCGCATATTCGAGAGGTCCGTGGTTCAAGTCCAGACGAGGTCTTGCTTCAAAAAGAAACCTAATGACTCTACATTGCCGTCCGAACTAAAAAAAAGGTGGTGGATGACGATTTGCCACCACCAAGATTTATTGATTCGGTCCCCTAATCCCCAGTCGCCTTTTAAAAGGCGGTTATATAAGGTATTTCTCCGGCCTTCTTAGCATGCTTTCGTGGTGTAGTGGTCAGCACGCTCGGCGTCTATTCGAGAGGTCCGTGGTTCGAGTCCAGGCGAGGGCATAGCTCATTTTTCATCTCTCCTGCTTTAAAAAAATACCTAATGTCTCTACAGTGGCGCCAGAACTAAAAACGGTGGTGAGTGATGATTCTCCACCACCAGGATTTGGCGATTGGGTCCGCTAATCCCCAGTTGCGCTTTAAAAGGTATTTCTCCCGCCTTCTTAGCATACACCTTCGTGATGTAGTGGTGATCGAGAGGTCCGTGGTTCGAGTCCAGGCGAGCGCATTGCTCATTTTTCATCTCTCTTGCTTCGAAATAATTAATGTCTCTACAACGAATTAGCGTGTTTCCCCGAGCTTGCTGTCGTAGTGGAAATTGTTAGCATATCCAGCTTCCTATTGTTAATATCCCCTACGTTCGAATACCGGCGAATACATGATAGGTTTTTCACATTTCCTACTTCCAAAAATCTAATACTACGTGTAAATGTGTTTCACTGGTGGCTGTTTATAAAAATACAATGGATTTAAGTTGGCACGATAAATAATTCCCTGCATTACTTCTGCACAACACTGCTAAAAAGTTACCAATTCTTAGTCTAAAAATGCAGGTGTTAGTAATGCCGTATCGGAAGTATTTAGAGTTGAGATGGTTTGTAAAACATTGAAAAGTTACCGTATTTTTTTAATAAAATAAATCGTAAATAAATAAAAGAAGTAACTTAAAGTAATCGTAAGTTAAAAATGTAGTAATAGATGTTAAAGTGGTAAATATTGTAATTAGATAAAATGAAGTTGAAAAACGTCAGTACTTATTAAATTTAAACAAAGAACAGAAAACTAAATTAAAACTTCTCGTAGACAAAATAACCACCTAAAAGGTTGAAGTTCAGAACGTTGCTGTAATTTCAACGGCGTATAATTATTAAGGAATTACTATAAGCTGGTACTTTTGTCTTGGTTTTTTTATTTTCTCTGTCTTGTTTTTCGGGGAATTCACCCCCCCCCCTCCCAGTTGAAGAGTGGTCAGCGATTTCCTACAAATACATTTGAGGATAGTACAATTAAAACACATGGAAAAGTTCAATATCACTTGGTTTTTATATTAATTTGTATTAACATTACATTAATTCTAGCAAAAGCATTTATCATTAATAGAAGGAAATTTTTAGAGAAAGACATCCAACAGCGTATGGAATGTCATTTCTCTAAAATTCAACAGCGTATGGTATGTCTTTTGTATGTTCTCAGACTGTCTGAGAAGGGTAGTCGTACGAAAGGGATCACGAAATTTAAAATAATAATAAAGGAAGAAAGAACAAAGAAAAAAAATCTGAAAAGTTTCAGATTTTAAAAAGGAGCGTTAAACATTTTGTGTGTTACCATAATTTATTAAATATCATGTTCTTCGCACTTAAATCATAAAATTCGGTTCAAGAGCAATATCGCAAAATAATTGTAAAATGAGTATATCTTTAGAATTTCCGATACACAGTCTCTGGATAATCTCGCTGGAGATAAAAATATTTTGTCTGTACAACGTTGGCATTGCTCCCTTTGAAATCTTTGAGTTTGTTAATCAAAAATTCGTTAAAGTTTTACAAAATATGAAATCGATAATAAAACAAATTCCAGATTTCAAATTTCGGCTTCCAGATGCCCATATTTGCAGGAGGATTACGTTATTCAAAATTGGATGGCTCTAGCTACCGTTGTTTTATCACAGTGCGAGGAACATACATACGTATATGCAGATTCTTCATTCTTGAATTTCTTTACACACGTCGCAATATAACACAAGGCGATAATATTTGGTGGCAACAGTTTGAAACTTGAAACAACGCTTTTAGTGAATCAAAGCAAAATGCCAAAACGAAATTAATGGTCTTTCTGGGCAAATTTCACCTTTACACTAATAATAATAATAACGTATTCGAAGCAAAATTAATTATAAAAACCTTAAAAATTTTTATGCGACTCTTAGAGAATCTCTAGATGATGCCATTTACTGAAAATAGAAAAATAAAAGAAAAAGAAGCGTGTAATAACCTATATTAAGAGCACGATCCATTGTTTGTCTATGTTGTTATAGAACTTTCAGCTTATTGTCTGCAAAACAACTTTGTAATATTGAAAAATAATTTAAAAAATTCATACAAAATTCCGTTATGATATTCTACGAGTTTTCAATAGTTTCAGAGTTTTCATTTTTCGGAAATTTTCGCTATCTTTCAATTTCACCCCAATAACCTTCATCCAAAATAAATACTGGTTGAAGATCTTTTTCTTCGAAGTCACAAAAAACGATACAAAAAATATTGTTTGGCTCTTCTCCAGACCAGGTGTCTTAATTCTTCTCAAACATGTTCTAAAATAAACCAGCGCAGCCTTTTTTGAAGACCCCGCAAAGATTCCTGCCTTCTCTGCGGATCCTAAGTCCCGTTGATAAAAGAAGCAGAAAAAGAGAAAACGGACTAAGATTTTGAAAGAATTTGTTTACTTTTTCAACCGCCTACTCGTGAAACTGGGAAAATATCGAGGCCTGTTTCGAATTTTATCCTCCCCTTCCCTCCCCTCTGAAAATGTAAGCGAAATGAAATTAATGTTTGATTTTTGAAATCCATGATGTTTTAGCTGTGCGTTAGAATAAAATTTAGTTTGAACGGTAGTTTTATCACCAGCCCCCCCTCAAAAAAATTGTTAATTAGTTAATATTATGTGATACCTAATAAATGGTAATTGGATTTATTTGGGAAACTTAAGTTAGCTAAGTAGAGAATAAAGTTGAGATTCTGATTTACGGTAAAAAGAATTTTAAATTAGTAATAAACCAGCGAAGTGAAATAAATATCTTCGCAAAATAGGTTAAAATGGAATAATAAATTGCTTTATTATTTAAATTCATTTGAGCACAGAATCGCCATCATTTCATTAATCGAGTTTTCTGTTTTTTTTAAACACCTTTTAATTCTTCACAGTTTTTTTAATTTGTATCCTAGCAAGATAGAAAGTATTACCTCAGAGGAAAATATTTGTTGCGAGCGCAAGGAGCCTGTGAAATAAATTCGCTGTTACGTCTTGAGTAATTCGATTCATTATTAAATAAGTGAACAAATCTCTAACGGCATTAATTTACGATTGAATAATGTCGTGGGAATTTTGCCTTATCATTGGCTGTGTCATTTTTAATATGTCATTTTGAATTACAGTTTTACGTTCTTATATCTTTTACTACTGGGAAAATTAAAAATTCCGTAATTGCGCAGCTTAAAATTGTAAAAGTGAAATCTGGTGAATATAATCAGATTGTAGATTACTTTTAATCGTGTATAATTTTTGTATTTCTTAATTTGAAAAGATTCTTTTTAATCGTGTAATTTTTGTATTTCTTAATAAATAAATAAACTTTTTGTCAAATGGCAAGCTCTTCAGTGTGTTAATCTGAAGGTTTCAGAAAGAAAACACGCGAGGGCTGTGTGTCTAAAGGAAGTGATGGCTTCGTAAAAGACTATCTAAAGGTAACAGGCTTGTATTCACGTTACCCATAAAAACCACAAAATCAACCATGGAGCCAGCTTTGAACACAGGTCGAACTAGGGATCTTAACCACTCGGCTACTAGGCGAAAGAAATAATAATAATAATAAAAATCTAGACTCTGAAGCGTTGTTGTTGCACAAAGCGTAAGACCTTTAATTTGTCTTCCAGACGCCTTCGCGCATAGCGGATTCTCAGTATGTTCCCATTCGACAAAATTCGTTAATATAGCTTTGAGATTTAATATCTGCTCTTGGCTAAACAAACTGAGTGATTTAAGAACAGTGTGTTGTCTGTGCAAAAATAAAGACGGTTATCTTCTGTGCACTTTTGCTTGCACCCGGTTCTCTGATTGTTGCCATTCAGCAACGCATAAAATCTTATCTTTCATATTTAATCAGTTTGCTGTTGGTTAACAGACTGAGTGATTTAAAAGCTTTAAATGCAATTCTTAACTTATTTAAACCCATGTTTTAACTTTTAATAATTTTATCAAATTTATATAAATTAGTATGTGTTATATACAACTGATACATTTTAGGCTCTCTGCTTTGTAGTTAATAAATGATGTTTCTAACGCTGTTGGTATATAATCTCTCTCTTTTTTTAAAACTTTTGTGATGTTTCATATTTTTTTTTAATTTTTGAAAGTTTTAAATGGTATTAAAAATTTTCGAGATGTAAAATGACGTTTTCAGATTTGCACGATTTTAAAAATTGTCTTCTCCTTTTTATTATTATGTTTAATTATTTCATGGGGTTTTTATTATCTTAACGTCTTATGTTTTTAATTACCTTTTTATTTTCATAAGATCTTTCGCTACATGCGTGTAACTGCTTTTTGTGTAAATGAATTTAGTGATTATATTTAAGTATCTTATTCTGATAAAAAATGTATAAATGAAAAACTGATTCTTATGTGTCAGTTTTTCATTTATACTGAGTATTTAAATTGTAGCAGTTATAAATCCGTGAAAAGGTTAAATTTTATGAATTCCTGAAATTAATACCTGTAATAACAGAGTCTGATAGGAAGAAATCGATTGAGTTTTACTGTTTACAAGTAGTCCAGAATGCTATAAATAACATTGAAGTACACTCTCAGAATAGAATAAGTATACTTTCATTGAAGGAAAAAAAATTATTAAAAGCACGCTTGTTAATTTTTTTGAACGAAAAAATCTAAATTGAAATTAAAAAGGAAGGAGACAATGAAAAGAGAATTGTCATTAAACCATATGAATACTGAAATTTATTTTCTTCAAACAGTACTATAAAAATTGTTAACTTTCATTAATAAAAGCTGCAAGTTTATTTCAAAGCTGTATGTAATTTCTGTCTATCATTTCATATAAAAAAATGGCAGCAGCTAACACAGAGTTTCGCTGACTTTCTCGAGAACGTGTTTTAGCAGATTTGTGTCAAGTGAAGTGTTTATATTTCTTACAGCTTACGTATCATATCAAAGATTCTGATTTGCAAAGAATTATTTTTGTGGGCCGTTTTGTTTTACGCTGTTGGTTTATGATTGTAATTTTTTTCTGTCATTCTGGACTAGGCAAAACATTTTCTTTTAAACAGGATCCTGTTAATCCAGAATTGATTGGAATCCTAATTTTTCAAACCATAAAGCATCATCAAATTTTATACGTTTTAAGTAGTTGCTTAACTGTAGACCGCGTTTCAATAATCTCCAAAACGTGGAGGATTTCCTTCTTTTACGGCAGTGGCGAGAGATGCTACGATGTCGAAACCCACGTGGTCACGGTAGAGATATTGAAACCTTTTTAATCTATTTTATAGTCTGATGATTTTCTTATTTTAATTTAAAAAGAAAGGAAAAAAAAATCTGAGATCTTGTGTTTCTGAATTTGATGCCGACCACACCGCTTCGTGAAATGTCTTTGATCACTTTTAGAGCCTAGCACGCACTTCTTCGGTCTACGAACAATTAGGAGAGAAAAAAAAAATAAATAAATTGGCGCACACGCCCTCAAGGCAAAATTCTCTTTCATTAGTCACATTTCGATACAGTTTTCATTTGATAAAAGCTTTTGTAAAAAAGAATTTTTGCTACAGTATGTAATTTCTATCGATCTTGGATCCATTCCAATTGTGCCAGGTACTGCTAGAATGTTTTCAGTCTTGCGCTTAAAAAAAAAAAAAAATTCTTTCTATCCTCATTTCTCTCTTAAGTGCCGAATCCATCGAAGAAGCTGTTTCAACTTTGCATAGTAACCGATTTGGCCTCCAACCAAATGCTAGTTTATGGGCAACCTGCCAATGACTAATTTCATTACCTTTCTGCGAACAGCAGAACTATATTATTGTTACTACTTAACGTAGTCTTGCAGTGGTTTGAAACTCAAAATGCTTGCGGGCCGAATAGTTTTTTAATAAAATAAAAAAGTTCAGTAACTTAATTTTTTTTCATTAGATAGTTAGCAAAACATAGTAATAACAATGCCCCGGGGGGGAGAGGAGTTTTAACTGAGAAGGGCTATTAATCTCGAACTTCATTTCAGCGTCGAATTACTTTTGTTGTCTGTTTCACTTTTCCAATAACTAGCCGCAGGCGCGGCCAGCCGCCTAGAATAATTGCTATAAAAAAAGAAAAAATATATAATGCTTTTAATAAATGCACGTTATGTCGTTATTTCATGCTAAGTAATGAATAACAGAGATAAAGAACCTCATTTATTGCTTTTAAATCGCTTATTTTGTTAATTACAGACAGCATAATTTTGAAAGAAAAAATTAAATATCATACGCTCCGCCAGATGGTAATTAACTGGCTTATAGAAGATAAAAATACTTAACTCCAAATCATTTCTCTTAAATCGAGGAGTTTTCTGATTAAATTCCGTAGTATTAATATCATATGCTTTGCCAGTGCTTTTAAATCATCGAGTTTAATCAACATGTCATTAAATTTGCCCCAAATAGTAAATAAAATAAAAAGACAAATGTTTCGTTGTCTTTGTGATGGGAAATATAATTCTTATAGAAAATAATGTGTTCAAGTATAAATATATAAATGTGGGTGGGGGTTGAAGATGATAGATATCCTTCGCTAATTAATATTTCCACACTTTTTCCACGCCACAGAAATATTTAATGATATAAAGAAAGAGCTATACAGATTGAATTAGATAACAGTGCCTTAGCGCCTTCTCGCGCTTGTTGCATACAATGCAAACACGTTCTGCATCAGTTTCGATATTTTAATTAGCCACTCGGCGCCTACTCGCGCTCACTACCATTGTCACCACCTTCGCGTGATTCTCTGACATCTTCGTCTCCACCTGGCTCTCGCTGGAGGCGCACAGGTAGGTGATGGCCCTCTAGTGGCTATGGAACTTAGGGATCCCACAGCTCGGCTATCCTGACTTTGTTTTCGGCCTCGAAAACACGGATCAGCGACACTGGTACATGAAAACAGAACTTGGAAATAGATTTAAAAAAAATACACATTTAAACACACACACACACGCAAGTGAGGAGGAGCGGCACAGTCGTAAGCAGGAATAGTCCAGACTTTCATATGATCAGCTGCCGTAGTTGTACAGCCAGGACCTTCATGCTGTCCTACTTTTTCCACCTGGTACCGGTCTTTGCCTTTTCTCGCTGTACACGATATGTACCGCAGAACTTTTTGCGTTTTCTCTCTGTACACGATATGTAACGAAGACTTTACTTCTTAACTTTAGACCACCTCCATGCTGTGTCCTTTGTATGGCCGCTAGATCGTCCACGTTGTATACCTGTGCCTTTTTTCTCTTGTTGTACGTTCTTCTATTCTGATCCTGAATTTTGAGGATGTTTTTTTTTTGCTTCTTCTCTCATATCTTCTCGATCTTTCATCGTAAGATTTGTTTCGTCTTCTTCGAGAATTTCAATAATCTTTTAAGTCCTCTAGATTTCTCATTTTAATTAATACCTGTGAGGAGCTCAAAAGAGGAGCTGAACCTCAAAAGAGGAGATTACCGAAAGTTGATTGTTCCAGTTTCAGCTTCTGCAATGCCTCTTGAGCTGATGTAGCTTTTACTGGATAGGGCCGCACGAACTTTGTAAATGCATCAACGACGGTCAAGATATGGTTGTAGTTCTTATTTGTCGAAGGTAATGATCCTATAAAATCAATGTGAAAAGTACTCAACGGAATATTCTCTTTTGGTATGGGATTCAGCAGCCCTTCACCTTTACCTAGATTTTTGTCGCACAAAATACACTCTACACAATTCGAAATAACTTGTTCAATTCGTCTTCTAAGATTAGGAATATAAAAGTCCGTCTTCAGCAAATCTTCCGATTTAGACACTGCGAAGTGTCCCTTGTTGTAGATGCCTTGTTGTTGTATGATTACTGTCCAATGCTTCGGGTACCACAAGTAACTCGCGACCACTGTCAAACTTGTATAATACACCATCCTTCACTAGGAAATCTTCCTTTAGTCCTTGCTGGACTAAAGATTTTAACAACTGGAGACGGTCGTCACTTTTTTGTGCAGCTACAATTTTGGCTGTAACTTCTCCCTGAGAATAGGTAACCATTATGACTACGTTTCTACTCAGCGCGTTCACGTGCTTCATTTGCTGCCCGATCTGTGAACAGTTTCATAGTCAAATTCTTCTAGAAGTAACGCCTATCTCGCCACTTTTCTTTCTTGAACATAGTCTTTTGAAAAATCGCAATCGCAATCGGTAATTATTTTGACCTTATATCCCAAAAGGTAATTTCTGAATTTCTTTAAAGCTTCCACTATAGCTGAAACTTCAAGCTCATAACTAGACAGCTTCTTTTGTTGATGCTAGTTCTTTTACTCATGAAGTAAATGGGTCTGCCCATCATCAGACTGTCCACCATCAGTCTGCCCATCATCAGACTTTTGTAGCAAAACAGCGCCGAAAGCATGAGTTCTTGCGTCTGTGTGCAATTTTAGCGGTGCTCCTGGTTTGAAAATATGTAAAACAGGACTTGCCGATAAAAGTTCTTTCAATTTGTTAAATGCCTCTTTTTCCTCAGGCCCAAATGTGAATTCTACCCCGTTTCGAAGAACATCAGTTAGCGGTTTCGCTATTTTCGAATAGTTGGCAATAGATTTCTTAAAATATTCCGTCAGACCCAAGAAACTCTGAATCTGCTTAAGGTTTTAGGCTCCGGGAAATTTTGAACATCCCTTGTTTTTTCAGAAGAGGGGCGAATTGTACCATCTTCAATGATATACCCGAGAAATTCTATTTTTCTTTATAAAAACTGGCATTTTTTAAAATTAATCTCGAAACCGTACTCTTTGGCTACTTCTAAAACGTGTTTTAACTTTTCTAAACCTTCTTTCTCCTTTCTCGCTGGAATAATAAAATCGACCATGTACGTAACAACAGTGTCATCTCGAATTAAATCTCTAAACACATTATAAATAAATCTTTGGAATACACTCGGCTACGTGCGCAAAACCAAAAGGAGCTTTTATTAATTCGTACAAATATGCATGTCTAATGAATGCCAAATCTTTAGTGCAGTTTTCCTCCACAGGAACATGAAAATAACCATTTTTTAAGTCTAACGTCGAAAAAACCTTTGCTTCATCCAAATGATCTAAAACCTCTTCTACCTGTGCCATGGGAAAAGAATCCTTTACTATTTTTTTATTTAATTCCTTGAAGTCAACACAAACACGTATCTTGCCGATTTTTTTCTACGCAAAACAATGGGCGAGGCATATGGCGCAACAAGATGGCTTTATAATCCCATCCGTTAACCATTCGTCTATTTGGTCATCAACAATTGATTGGTCAGCAAAAGGAATTCTCCTCGAACGCTGAGAAACTGGTATTTCATCTTTTAATATTACTTTCAGTTTTAAATCTGCACTACGCGCTTTTTCTCGTGGATTATATTCTTTAATAAGAGTGGAAACGGTATTGCGTAATTGTGGGTTTGTAATGTGCGTTAAATCTATTTCGTTGTCTCCCTAATGGCTAGACAAAAAATTCCTTTCCGAAGAGACGGAGTCATTACCATATTGCGTAATCATCACCCGATCAGAGCAGGTGCCACTGAGCTTTTCCAGACATGACGGCGGGAAAATCAGTTCTTATCAACGCATAAAGCATTGCTGCCTCTAGTTCAATTTGTTTACCGCTTTCGCATAAAGAAAAAATAAACTTCCGCTTCAACCATGTGACCAGAACTTCTTTGATTTCTATTAATCCCGACGGTATTTTATCCGGAAAGAGAGATTTCTTTACAACTATTAATTCACTTCCGGAATCCATTAAACATTTTATTTTCTTACCATCAATCAACAATTCAATAAATTCTAACTCATTTCTAGTTGTATAAACCGATCTAATGAGTTTTCTTCCTTAAGGCCATTTTAGACTTCTCAGTGTAAGCTCCAAGTGACCTGCGGCGAGCCCCTCGTCCGAGCGTCTCGAACCGAGTAAAACGGACCTGTACTCCGATAGATCGTTTACACTAATCAGAGCGGACTGACACCCTCGCCTCCGTTTGTTTGCAAAATGGTGCAGCTTACGAGTGGTGTAGCACCAGGGTGCCTGGGCAAAACAGCCCTACCCCTTGTAGAATTGATAGGTTGTTTCGAATTATAAGATACTCATTAACCTGGGGAACAAGTCAGTTTAAGCATTAATATCATATATGTAGATTTTTCTATTCTCACCCTATTAATATTATTGTGGTTATTAATATCCTAGAGCAAGTCCTGAAAAGACATATACAAGCAAAACAAAAACAATAAAGAGAAATAGCTCGCCGCGATGAATTGGGAGCATTGAATCAACCCGATATGAAAATAAGCAATGATCGTCTATTTGACGAAATTGTGTTTGCTAAGGTGTATTTGTAATCAAATTGGGAACAGTGGAAGGAAGAAGAGACTACTGGAGATGTGATTATTTCAAGAAGAAAAATGGCTCAGGCTGTTTGGTCACTTTAAAGAGAAATCACATAGCAGCCTCCACTCTGATCAAGATTGTTGAGTATGCCTTCTGTTTACATGGGGACATCAGCACCAGTTGAGAGAGTATTCTCTTTGATGACAACGCATGGGCTGACGAAAGGGGTTTGATGAAGGAATCTACGGTTGAAGGCTCGATGACATGTAAAATTAATATTGGTTCAGCTTGTGACGATTCTTACAAGAAGATTAAAAACAAAAAAGACTTTATAAGAAAAGTTCTAGACAATGAAAAGATGTAAATATTGTTCAAATTTTTGTTCCTCATTCAAAGTGTTTCTTCTTACAAGCAATTTATAAAAATTAACATGTAAGAAATATAATGTTTTAATATATATGTCATTTATTATTATCCCTCGTTTAGGTTCCTACTCAATAACCATTTCTTCATAGCATTGAGAATAAATTACCCTTTAAAGCACTCTAAAAACCCGCAAAGTGTGTGTACCCTTGAATATCCGCGACGCTGGGAGGGGGCATTCAGATGTCCCGGTTGAACAT
The DNA here is from genome assembly GCA_000611955.2 of Stegodyphus mimosarum. Taxonomy (NCBI): domain Eukaryota; kingdom Metazoa; phylum Arthropoda; class Arachnida; order Araneae; family Eresidae; genus Stegodyphus; species Stegodyphus mimosarum. The sequence continues at coordinate 707,077 of KK122497.1, forward strand.
TTCAGAAATCTGGCAAGCCTAGTTATAGTTAGTGTTTTAACGCTTTTGATGATATTTTCTAAATTCGCGATGCCGGTTGAGAATCTGTAAACACAGTACGATTGGCATTTTCACCAGCCAATTGTAACTTCAGTTTTTGGAGCTCGATCTCTTTCTCAAGTTGAGCTAACTTAATTTTTTTTAGCTCTAATTTTTGACTGTTCTTCAGTCACTTTGTTCTTTTGATCCTCTGTAACAGCTTTAATAATTCCGCGAACAAATTCAGGATCAGTTTTATAAATACTAGCATTCTCAATAATAGTTTTGATTTCGATGACTTTAGTTTCAGGCGGCACTGTTAGGCCTAATTCTTCTGCGATTATTTTCAAATCTTGTTTTCTGCTATTATTTAATACATTCTTGATTACAATAGTAAATTGAAACAAAATAATGATTTACGTTGCTTGTTTCTTGGTCCAGTCTGGGACTAGGCTTCCAGATTTTCTGTGTGTGGGGGTTGCAGATGATATCCTTCGCTAATTAATATACTTGCACACTTTTTCCACGCCACAGAAACATTTAATGATATAAAGAAAAAGCTATACAGATTGAATTAGATAACAGTGTCGTAGCGCCTTCTCGCGCTACAGTTCTGCATCAGTTTTGTTATTTTAAATAGCCGCTGGGCGCCTACTTGTGCGCACTACCAGTGTCACACCTTCGTGTGATTCTCTGACATCCTCGTCTCCACCTCGCTCTCGCTGGAGGCGCACAGGTGATGCCCTCTGGTGGCTATGGAACTTAGGGATCCCACATAAATATTTTTTAATGAAAACCTGAAAGCATGTGCATTTCTTCGAAGCTGTACGGAGAAAACAGTTATACGGAGAAAAGGTATCAAATAAAACGTTATTACCCGAAAAAAGTATTTAAATCCATGCCAAAATGCATGAAAAATGTAACTATAGCAAAAGGATATCCAACAAAGTATTGAATATCTCGTAATTTTCCTATTTTTATTAAATATAAATTGTTTCTTTAAAGTCTCCGAATATATATACGAATTCATTTTCGGAACTTTTTGAATTTATCGTTTTATTTTTATCTTATTTTTTATTTGGCCAGAAAACACTTTGAATAATTTTTTCTCAAACAAGCAGGCTTTAAAAAGGGTGATTAATAAATAGTATACGTGGGAAAAGAGATATTTCAGTAATATTTACTAACTGTCATTTGCAAATAAAAGTGAAAAATAGAAGTGTTAGAAAACAGATGTAAGTCACTTTGAATTGTGTGCTTATTGCTTTTAAAATTGCTCCTTTTACAAGCCGTAAAAGACATTAAATTTTCAAAAGTAAGTTTTGAGATTTTATGCATTGCGGAATGGCACTATTCTGAGAATTGACTCTCTTGCGAGGCCGTTGGGAACGAAGTTAAAGACCGTATGTTTCGAACAGTGCATTTACTTGTCGAGACGATTAAATGATATATCCATGGTAGCATAACGTAACATGGCTAATCGAGAGGTTCAAAAATTTTCGAAAGACTCTGTAAGGATGCTTCTATGTCAAAAATAGCTGATTCTTTTATGAGATGGTGATGAAATGATTCGGTATTTTTATCGCCATATGATCATGTAATAAACTTATAATTAATACTTCAAAGATGCAACCCTTCATAAACATTCAAACGTTATTTATGATAATTAATGCTTAATATTCTAGATTAAATTGGTTGCGGTACCAGTTACTGTTTATTTACTTTATCCATTTCATGTAGGAGTGATTTCTAAAACAGTTAATTAAATTAAATATAAGCGAGGAAAATGCTGTAATTTGTTAATTATCGACATTAAAGATTTTTGGTTCTGTAAATCTTAATTTATCGTTCTCTTTCAAACATCTTTATCGATGTGTTACTTATTCTTGAAAAATTGATGGTTCGCTAGTTATTATTTTCCTTTCTAGTGGAAAATTCCTTTATAATGAACGTACTCGTTTTTATTAAATCCTTGATTTATTGTGTGACAGTGTACAGAAAATAAAACTTATCTAGTTCTCTTCGGCGTAGATTAATTTAATAAAATTTTTCTACTGAGTCGTTTGATGTCACATCAATTTAAGGGAAATTGGTATAAACTGCTTTCTGGAAGTTCTGAAATAATTAACTATAAGTAATATCTTTTAGAATTACTTTACTTGTAGAATTATTTGAACAAACTAACTAGTGATCTTGCTGTACTGTTTACTTGTAGAATTATTTGAACAAACTAACTAGTGATCTTGCTGTACTGTTTACTTTTCAGACGATTGTTTTAGATTTTAGACATTTGTGGATTCAGACATTTTAACTCTTTATTTTACATTTTTAATCTTAGAGTAGTGCTCTTTGTGTTCATTTATTTCTGAAATAATTCATTTTAGCTCAATGATAATAATTAAATTCTGCAATAGTAAATCGCAATATTTGGTAGTTATTATTTTATGTATTAGTGCTATATTTATTTAAAGAAAAGTTAAATGTTTGCAAAAGTTACAGTGGGTTTTGATTTTCATTGTAAATTAAACCCGGTTATTAGAATTCTAAATCTCCATTTAATTTACATATGATATATGTCTGAGTGAAAAAATATTCCTTGCTGTGTTTAGAACAAAAAATATTTTTTATTGGAATTTATTACCAAGATAAAAAAATCAGATATTAAGTATATTGAAATGCGAAGAAGACTACCCGCGTTTCTAAGTAGTTTTGGTCTTCAGTGGAGTTGTTTGCCTTAAAGAGCATGAGTGTGGTGTGCATTTTTAATGTACTTGTTGTAACGGATATGAACGTACATGTCTTTTGCTAAGTAAAATCTTTTTTTAACAACTATTATTCGACAAAGCACTTTTCCTTATGGAATAAAAAATCGTCGGCAGCTTAGGCTAGAAAAATGTCATTTAAAATTAGGAAAATAAATTGATAAAGGAAGCAACAATCATAGTGCTGTCCACTGAAGAAAACGGAAATCAAAGGAATGAAAAATTTTAACTTCCTGTATTTATTTATTTTCTCTTTATAAATGACGTTTCCAAGAAAGGTTTTTTTTTTCTCTCTTTAAGGAACAAGGATCCTGTTCTATCCTTGCTCGTAATGTGTGTGTATATATATATATATATTTGTAAAACTGTCTAATTCAGGGGTGAGCAGATGCTTTTAATCCCGATCAAAAAAAAAAAAAATCTTTTAGTGCATTATACAAACAGGAGCGTGGCGATCTTCGGCGGTGCTCCTTATTTCAGAAAAAGGGAGATTATTATTCCATTTGTTAAAATTCCCCATTAATTTGATTTAGATATTTTGATATTAATCAATTCACAAACATGTTAATTTATGTAAAATAATGCTTTTGAACAAATTGCTTTTAGTCATTTTTGAATATTTAATAATTAAGTTTTATTTTTGTCTTTTGCATAAGTACATCGGTCAATTTGACCGATGGGCATTTTTACGTTCTGATATTGGCAACACTGGTTGATTGGAATAGAGAGAGTTCGTGAACTTTACAATACATCAGTATATACAGTAATATGTAAATGTTTGGTAAGAAGTTTTCTGCTTTTGTAATAGTTTCAAAATTGTAGTACATTTATTATCAATCATGTTTAATAATCTTTGTTAGTTAATTTAAATGTACTTTAATTTTTTATTGTCTTATGATGTGTTTTAAATAGTAAAATAGATAAAACATTAAAATGCATAAACGGTCAAAATCACCGCATGTGTACCTTTGCGTTTATAATGAATAGGTGGAATTCTTTAATTTTGCTGCTCAAGTATATTTCAGCATAGAATTCACCAATCTTGGAGCAGTCGAAAAGGATAGCATGCACGTGCCTGTCACACATTCCCACGTAATGTATATGTGTGCTCAGATATCACTGTATACACTTCATAAGTACGATCCACGTTTTGTTTACCGCAAAACTTCTCGAACGAGTTCAAAAATCCCACGTGCGCTTCGACTTTGAGCGATGATGCGAAAATCTCATCAAAAGATCAGAACGATTCGTGGATTGAGACAAGTTCGTGTGACGCACTTCCTTTTTCCTTTCTCTGCGTTTTAACCTTGGTAAAGGAATAAATAAACGTCATCCGATTCTGTCACACCCAAGGATTTTTCTTTGCGCGCATGTTCGAGTTTCGTACCGGCAGGGGAAAAAAACCCGATTTTTTTTAACCGTTCTGGCAGTTTTCCCAGTGATATCTCCCCATACCCATTTTTTTTCCCTCTTAAAGGGGGGGGGAAAGAGAGAAGAGAAAGAAAGAAAGGAAGACACGTGTGCACTTGTATTTTCTTAAAAACATAGGAAAGCTAGAAAAAGAACGAATTCCTAACCGCCATGAATTTATGTGCGCACTATGATACTGCGCTGCAGTTTTTTTTGGGGGGGGGAGGGGAACCATGTGAGAAACAAGGGGAAAAAAAAACGTTTGAAAGCGTTTAACTGAAGGAATAAAAGTTTTTGAAACCCAACTATTAAACTTAAAATACTTAATGTAGATAGTTTGGAAAGCAGAACTACCATTTTTACACTTTTAATTTATTAATTGAATGTATGCAAATAATATGCTGCAAAAAAGAAATGCTATTTAACGCACATACCTCTCCCCCTAAAATAATGCTTCAAATTCATTAAATGATCAGTTGAACATATAATGCACTAAATCTATTTAATGTTGCATTAGTAAATTAGTAAGAATTAATTACATTATTAAATTTATTCGAATTAATTATACTGTTTTATTAGAATTAATTGAATGTTTGTATGTAGATATTAAATTCTGCGGAATGGCAGTGTTCTGAAAACTGGCAGATACGAACTCGCATGCAGGATAAAGAATTTATATATTTCCCACAATGGCAGCGCAAAAGGGTAGTAAATGATATGTTCATAATAGTGTAACGTAATGTAAAGCTTCTTTAAATTTCGAAATGATTCCACTAAGAATGTTTCTAACATTAAAAAAAAGTTTTTGTACGATGGAAGCACTTTACGTAAACTTCAAAACAGTATTTGAAGACATCAGAAGATTCATGTTGTTCTGAAATAAAAATACTTTTTTCGAATAAGTTAATGCTTGACATATTTATATTTTTATTTCTAGTAACTTGTTGTCAAGTAAAATTAATCAGAAGTGAAAGTAAATGTACCTTTTGCGTACAGTGGCGTGTAAGGTTATTTAATATTGTTAAATATTTTCTGGGCAGTTTTGCATAATTTCACCACAACTTTTTTCACAGAACGCAATATAAAGAAAATTTAATTTCTTTAATTTAATTTATGGCAATTAATTAATTTCAAATCCTATATTTTTGGCATTAAAACTTAATTTATTTAGAAATAACAGGAGGGAAATTTCCTAGAATAGTTTATTCATTTTTTAAATTTAAAACCTAAAATTGTATAGCAAGATATAGCGTTTTTAGGTTATTTTATTATTAGATTAATTGCAAGTGTGTAAAGTAGTTAATTACTTTTTGAACAGATGTGTCTACTTAAAAAATTTACCACCGTTGTTAATTAATATGCAGTTCTTTGTGCTGGCAATAGTTATTTTCGATTTTTCGTATTTCTAAGAACTAGTATATATACAGCAAACCCTTTCCTGGGATTAATCTTTCTAAGACGGCTATTTTAAGTGAATACCTTTGAAAGTCTTAGTACTTCTTAGTACTATATAAATAAACGTCGATACTGAACAACTTCCCTTAAGTGAGCCTTTTCGCAGGAGATCAAATTATGTCTTATATAATGTACATTATACTAATTATTTCATTACGTAGAATTCGTGGAGAAACACGCCAAGTATTTAGCTTCTGAAGAAGAGAGACCAAAGTTTAAATGCCATTAAAAATCGATAAGTATTGAATTCAGAATATATACCAGTTGGAAATTTTTTCCTGAATAGGCACTCGGATTTCATTCTCAAGATATTTTGGAATAGAATAAAAATTAATAGTGGCGTCCGGTCCGAGGTTCGAATCCCGCGAACGGGCTGGCTGCATGGGCGTTTTCGTGGTTTTCCCCAAGGTTCTCCACGAAGGCATCCCTCCCCTTAGGCAGATAGCCCTCGTGTGCTTTGCCATGATTGAATAACCTAGCCTAACCTAACCTTGTGGCGCAATGCCGATGCTTGGGAGAAGTAGCAACATCAATAAACACGCGCTCTTTGCGCATTCCGAAGATTTCTGCCTCTTTGCTCGTAGTAGGAAAGATAAGAACAATATTTGCGATGGAATTTCCCGATAAGGGCATTGTTTCGTAACGACGAAAACATTTCACCCAATTCTAATCTTTAAACAGCTTTCTGAGCGTCGGAGGAGAAAATAATATCACATTGGAGGATGGCTGTTACCTGCAATCAGTGCCATTTGCTGTTTTATAAAGCGAGGGAAAACGTGCGCTGACTATGCAAATATCGATATACAACAGCTGAGTAATGAACTCTCGCGCCTGCTTGGCGAGGCAGTGTGATAGATGCCTTAGTTGAACAGGTGCGAGTGTGGAGAAAATACACGCGTACAGGAATGAGCATTAAAAAGAAATGGCGATTTTTTCGCCTAATTAATCTGTGTATAATCGTTTGCGTACGTTCGGGATATACGAGCTGCTTAATGAAATTTTAAAGGTTGCCAAAAAAACTCTTGTTTGCTTATGGTCACATTTCGTTTTACGAACTGTCGCCTTACGCAACTTCGGTGTTACGAACTCGTGTATCTTAAAAATAATAATTCAAAGTTTTCCCATCCAACTTTAAAAATAAATAAATTAATTAATAATAAAGTCTCAGAGCGTTTCGTTATCATAATAGCATTATCTCGGAGGTAGAATTTAAGCTTAACGAGTTTTCATGTAAAAAGTGATTATTACTTATCCGTTTTGCCCTGCGGCCCCTGTTTAATATTTTGCATTCGTACTGTTTATGATACTGTTGCGAACGAATTAATTCTTAAAAACGAGACAGTCCTTTATTTATCACAGCGGGAAGATATATTTTTTATTTTATTAGTAAAAAAGTATTATTTTTTAACTAGTCTTTCTAATCATACGATGATATGAATTTATAATAGTTCTTCATGTGGGGATACCTCAAGATTTAGAAAAATTTCTTAAAATTACTTTCACAATAAAAAGTTGAGAAAATGTCATTTTAAACAGTTTCAGAAATTGAATATGCATTTGTGCCGCGCTTCACACGTGGCACAAGTCAAAGAATGCCGACATATAACCGGTGGCGCCAGATTTCGTTTCTGGTTTGTGATTCGGAAGATAAAAATTGATTCACACGTTTTCCTCGCTACCGCAAATAGATCGCGTGGATTTGAGAGTAGTACCCCAGCATCGATTTTTATGGTTCTTTTCGCAGACAGGATGCACGATCGGGAAGAGAAAGAAGAATGTGCGTCACATCCTATAAATGTGACGTCATAAACCGCAGCCCACAACTGCCTAATTCTATTCTACTTATGCAAAGCCGGAAGAACGCTTGCTGATCTAAGAACATACTTTTTTTAAAGAAGCAACATACATTTTTTAATATGTGCATAGCAGATTAAGTCTCCATGAATAGCATTTTTTCTTTTACGGGAAAAATACAGATAAAAGCCTCATTCTGCACTTTTTCTAAAACATAAAAGTTTTAAGACCCCCCCCCCCGCGAAAAAAAAGGTAGTGCTAACACTTTTACTGCCCGTTGTTTTTTACAGGAATGTATTTTATTTCGTTTATTTATTTGTTGTTATTTCATGGTGTATTGCAATTTTACGTTGCATATATTTAATGATATAGATTTCTCCGTATATTTATGTGCTCCAGGGGACCTGAATTTGCTGCGTCATACATGATCCATCTAGTGTAAAGTTTAATTGGTACTTCCTCTTTATTTATTGCGTTTCAGTTTATGAAGATTTTCATAAATTGGTCTAAACTTAGACTACGTAAAAGGGAAGGAATGTTTTCGCGGAATAGTTTTTGAAAAGTATGGCTCATATTTACGTTGCTGGGTAAAAACCTCCAAACCCGGGTCGAGCTGTTTCCAGCTGTCATGTATATTCTAAATTTACTTTATGGGATCCACACTGCTTAGCTTTGACACCGAGTAAAATCAATGCACATGATCGATACTGGTTCCCGATATACAAAATATAAACTGTTATGATGAACTTATGCTGAATTATTAAATATGCTAGATTACCAGATTTATGAAGGTAATGCGTCAAAAACAATTTTGGAAACAAAATCCAAGCTATTAAAAGAATTTTAAACAAAGCTAGACGCAAAATAACTACAGGAACTGTAAAAGCTGAAAACTACTGGAATGTAAACTGTCGAATATGCGTATTTATTATTGTTAATGGGTTTTATGTTTTTGAATCTACTATATTGCTGTTGGATGAAAACTATCCATAATTTGAATACTCACCTTCTTGTCAAAACACGTTGAGTAGAATATAAAGTTTCATGACTCCTCTGTTGCTTTATGGGATCCTCCTCCCCAATGGCTCGACACTTACTTATTAAGGGTCGGTCGGGAATGGCCGAATACATCGGTCATTAACTCGTCTTGCAACTTAGAATGTAGTTCAGGCTGGACTGCAGGAGCTTTATGGGTATTATGTTCCGTAAATTTTACAAATGTATCCATTTTACTTAATTTGTTTAGCAAATTTTACCTTCAGAAAATGTGACTAGATTACTGTTCAAGGAAAGGCTTTGGATTGAGTCCAGCAGTTCTGAATGGCTATGCATAGTTTTGTTTTCTTTAACAGAATTATACTGTGTATCGTTTTACCTTAATGAGACTATACCCGAAATAAATGGAATTTAATTCGGGAAACGAATGAAGTAAATGCTGAACTTCGCATTGTAAGGAATATTCTTCTTCCTTATCATATAGCATGTGCGGCTAACAATCGGAAAGTCCATAGTTCAAATCCCGGCGAGGACATTACTGTTTTACGTGTTTTGTCGGTGAACTATCCCAATGTAGCGGTGATTTTTTTTCTTTCTCGAATGTTGAATTAGCGTGAATCAGGAGTCGAAAAAATATAATTTTTTTATATAAGCAATTATGGCAAATTCGTAATAAAGGCAAAGTCCAGATGTAGGCGAGAGATATGGCACGAAAGATAATTAATTATGGCAAAGTCCTAGTAATTAGTTCGTTAGAAGCTAGTACCGCGATCTAAGGTAGACGCACAACCTTCAACTACCGTTCATATGCCTCGATTGTCGTGCAAGTAATACACGACGTATTCCGGCTGTCTTGAAATGGTGTTCCACTGTGAGCCTGGAGGTAGACCTAAAGACGAGCTGTCGAAAATGTAGAAGGCGAAGCGACCATGGTCAAGTGAGCAGGTGGTGACATCGGATTGGTTGAACCAAACCCGAGCCCAGCTTGAGACCTCCCTACTAGGCGGAAGGTGGGTCTATCAGGCAGTCCATCGAAAGCATAAAAATTTCACTATTCTTCACCCCCCGTCCCACACTTATGGGCGACAAAACAGAGCGCTAGACATAAATTCCTGTCCTGGATTAACCTTTAAGGGTTGTATCATCTATTTTCCAGAGATCCTCGTCCAAGCGGGCGCAACCCCCACAGTCCCGGTCCGTCTTTATACAAAGCATAGGGACAAAGCATGAATACCACTAGCAATATAAACATAATATGAAGAAAGACACACAATACACTTTTGCCTCCGGGCGCCACTCCATCGGCTAGATGTTCGTCTGCTGGGTGCTGTGTCCATTCTGTTAGTCCCCGTTACGAGGACTGAATGGAGTCAAACCCCCAAGGACTTGATCGGTGATTTCCGATCTAACTCCACAGCAGCCAAAGGAGCGGACAAAACAGTACCAGTACGGTCCCTGCCGAGCCCGAACCAACTCCCGAATAAACGGAGGTTCTAGTTCTGTGAAGACTGATTATAAACCCCCGTATGATTCTCCTGTGTGGTCTTACGGGCGACAGGTCAAAACGTTCTCTCGTTACTCATGGGTGAACAGGTCGATCGGGGTCACCACTCCCGGCGAACTGAGACTACCGTGAGATGCGGCAATTTTAAGCCTGGAGATTTGACTGGTCGTCAAAGTGCCCCCAGCGGTGCTACACGGGCAGCCTCATACTGAAGGATTGACACGGAATACGGTGTTATACAACGAACTGGCCGCCGCACCGCTACTCATACCAATGAATTAATTATACGGAATACGATCAAGTGGCAAGCCACTTGAGGACTTAACAGCCCATTCCCCCTTGTCCAGCCGTATAGGACGATCTTCCTTCCGGGTTCTGGTACCGCCTGGCTCGTAATTATGTTTCTTGAGAATCCAAAATGCCATTGCCATTATAAAATATCAAGCCATTATAAAGTCCGAGTAAGATGAAAAAAAAAATGAAGAACGATGAAAATCCTTCATTCAGTATATATATCTGAGAGCTGAATGCTGTGCTGGTTTTCATGTTTCCTGCACCAAAACAAGCTTAATGACTTTACAAGTGGTGCGCAGTTTGTCACCACCTGGATTTGGCAAATGATTCCCCACTTCCCAAGTCATCCTTTTTTAAGTGGGAAAAAAATGTAAGAAATGTTTTTTAATGGTCGGGCGCATTATTTAATTGCCATTAACCTTGCGGCACTACAAGGGCCGGAAGTGGTAGCCATTTTATTATGGAAGCAATTAATAGGCGGCCACCGTTGCTTGCTCTGAAAGAACGGACAGTTACTTCTCCGGGATTCGAACCTGGGCTCATCGCTAGAGCAGTCTATATCGGCTAGGCGTTATGAAAGAAATTTACATTCTTATTGCGCGCCTTCGTGGTGTAACTAGAAGCATGTCCGTTTAGCAATCGGGAGGACCCCGGTTTTTCGGATATCATGCAGTGAAATTCATCAGACGATTCCGATTAATTTCGAATGACACGCTCTTAATCTCGTCAGATAGCAGTCTAATCTCGGATATACGCCTGCAGAAGTATTGGGTTTTTAGAATCATTGGATGCAAAATTATTCTACTTTTACTATATATATTTAATTAGGTAAAATAATTGTTTTCCCTATCATTACAATATCCAAATTCCTATAACATTACAATATCTACTGTCCTTTGGTTCCATAACTGAACGTAAGATAATGGAAATTTATAAATTTTCAGGGAGAATTTTTAGAAGGCAGAAAAGAGTTCAAAACACAGCTCATTTTCTTAAGCTTTGGCCGGCTGCCCGTCTTTTAGATGATTGATGCCTTGAAGACCGGTTTAGATTAAAACCTTGTAAGTAGTCTAATTGGGTGAGATTTGATACTACTGCTTATTCTAGAGCATATGCGTGCGTCACATTATAACCAAAAACAGAATGTAAATTAGAATCTCCTTCACGTTTTAAAATATTTTATCCATTACTTACTGCTTTTGACGTTGATTTGTTTGTTGATTTGTGTTTAATCGTTGGAAGAAGGTGTTGGGTAAACACCGTAGGTTTCGAATCGGAAACGTTTTCAGTCAGACGTTTTACAAACATAGCAGACCACACATAATTTTCAAGGCAACTTCGTGAGAAATTCGAAACATTTTAGGGCTTTTAAGAACAGTTGTTTTTTTAAAGTTATAATAAAAATAAGATTTTTGGAAATAATAAAAATAAGATTTTTGGAAAAGTAGTGTTGCGAGATTTTCTTACTAAGCTGCATATTAATTACAGAAATTTGTATGCGTATTTTTTAATGGATATGCGGGCCTTGATAGGTTTGGATGTATGCTGCGAATTTTCTTTTTATGAATTTATTAATGAGGAACACATGAAATAATTAAAAGAGTTAAAAAAGATCTTAAAGGTAGGTGAGATTTTAAGTTACTAATTAAATTACATTCTGTTTACTATAATAAAAGCTAAATTATATTAAAACAGAGGAACACATATCACAGTTAGTCAAGATAATTACAGAGTATGGCCATAGGCCGCTTGCTGTTGGCTATATCATGTATATCATAATTGTAGACCCCTATAACTGGGTTGTTAATATTAGGTAGATTATCATAAAATTTCCGGGTTAGCCAGCAATAGAATAAATTAAGCTTTTCAATTCGTAAGCTTTCATGTATTTTTTTGATTCCGAACATACCATGGCGAGTTGGTCATTTGCCTTAATACACTATTTTGTGCAGATTGTAACTTTTTTCTTGAAGATTTACGAGACTGTGCCCAGACTGGGCAAGCATAACACAATATGGGGTGTGCCCAGACTGGGCAAGCATAACGCAGTATGGGACGCATAACGGTTTTGTAAATGAGCAGCTTGTTGTCTATTGAAAGTAAACTGTTTTGAGAAACTAACGAGTGAAGTGTAACTTTACTAACTCGAAACTTTCTGATGATAGATGTAACGTGTGGGGCCCATGTAAAGTTTTTACTGAAGATCACCCCAAGATAAAAACTTGGCCTATGAGATTTCTTCTCCGTAAAGCTGTAGTTCGCTGGGGAACTTAATATATTTAGTGAATAGGGTTGTCTGTGTTTTGTCAACATTTACTTTGATTTTCCATTTTTGCAGCCAAGACTCAAGCATGTTAATGTATATTTGTAACCGTTGTATAGCTGAGCGAAGAAATGCGCATTGTGTGAGGATTGCAGTGTTATCAGCATACATTGCAAGTGTTGAGTTGGGTGTAGTGGGAATGTCTTTCACATATACACTCACTTCAAAAAGTTAAGCACGAAGATATAAAATGCAAACAAATCAATAAGTACTGCTTTGATTGATACAAAATTCGGCAGGAAAGTAGCATATATATTTATGCATAAAACAAAATCAACAATTATATACAGAAATGAAAACAATATTAAATTTTTGTAAGCTATAAGATAATGACATACTGGAGACTTAAACAGAATTATGTATAAAGTGAAAATAAACAGCATAAAATGAAAAAAAGGACATTAATAGGGTATGTGATCCCTCTCATCTGTATACACCTTGTGACCATGATTTCAATTAGGTGGTCAACCACCGCAGAATTAAGCAATCGCCATTCTTCTTGTAGAGCAGTTTCCAGCTCAATAAGAGTGACTGGAGGTCTGAAATGTGAAGACACAGCACGGCCGAGAGCATCCCAAAGATTTTCAATGGGATTAAGGTCGGGCGAATGTGCTAGCCACGCCATACGCGCTATAAGTTCACTCTCCAGGTAGTCATCGATGATGTCAACTTTATGGGGACGTGCGTTATCGTCCGTTAAAACAAAAGTAGGGCCAACTGCTGCAAACAAAGTAGGGCCAACTGCTGCAGCGTACAATCTCCCAATGGGTTCTAGGACTTCATCTCGATACCGGAGAGCCGTCAAAGAACCCCGTTTAAAGATGTGCAGGTCGGTGCGCTATCCTAATGTAATCCCTGCCCACACCATAATGCTTCCGCCTCGGAATGCGTGACGTTCGGTGATGTTTTGGGACTGATTGCGTGTTCGTTGTTCACGCCATATCCTTATACGCTGCTTATCTGGCTCCAGAGTAAATCTTGACTCATCAGTAAACATGACATTGCCCCAGTCAAACACATTCCAATTGACATGTTCCCCGCACCACTGTAATCGTGCCCCTCTTCATTGGACGGATAGAGGAAGGAACACAAACTCGAGGTACCCGGGCGTACAGTCCACTCATATGTAATCTTCGGCGTACAGTAGCTGCAGATGTTGCCTTACCAATGGACGCTGTAACCATAGATGTCACAGGTGTGGAGGTCACTCTACGATTCCGCTTGGCTGCAATAGCAATATGTCGATCTTCCGCGGGGGTTGTAACCTTTCCGCGACCGGCTACGGGCCTTCAGACAACTGTCTCTGTGGTTTGGAATTGTTTCCATAAACGTGAAATTACAGAATAATGAATGCTGAAGAAAAGAGCAACATCTGTGATCGATCGACTGTCTTGCTTCAATGCGCCCCACAGCACGCCAGGGCTCAAAATCTTCCTTTCGTCTTCTGGAAATCATAGAAACACGTATGTCTTGAAAACAGATTGTATGAAAGTTTTAAACACCTTCTAGCAGCACTTACAATCAACTTCTGTAACCCTTCACAAAGCTGGCTTCCTATAAGACTGCCTTTTTTTCATATGTCTTGACATGAAAGCGCGATTGGCTGTTACCTAACATATTTGCATACTTCCATCTACCTCTGCAGCGAATTGCATCCTCCTCAATTCTGATTGGATTCCGGAAATTAGCATTTCCCTCTCCGTGCTTAACTTTTGGAAGTGAGTGTATGTTAAAAAGAATGGATCCAAGCAGACTTCCCTGGGGGACGCCTGCGAGGATGGGTCGACGTGTGGAGAGTGTATTCGAAACATGAACGACAAAGTGTCTACCTGTTAGGTAGGATTTAAATATGGTTGTGATATAACCTGGGAAGCCCAGGCTGTGTAGTTTGTATATAAGTGCATCTAGCCATACACGATCGAAAGCCTTTGCTACATTCAGAAATAGTCCTCCAGTGACCTTATGCTGCTGCATTCCTTCGCTGATGAACTCTACTACACGGTAAAGCTGATTGACTGTCGAATGTTTGCTCCTGAATCCAAACTGGTATGGAATTATAAGATCATTTTGCTGTAGGCGTTGGTTGATGCGTTGAAGTATAACAGCTTATGTGATCTTGCTGACTAACGACAATAGGCTTGTTGGGCGATACGACTCAGGCATACTTGCAGGCTTCTGTGGTTTTAAAAAGGGAGTCATTTTAGCCAGTTTCCAGCTAGTAGGAAAGTGGAATATGAGATTTGTTATTTTGGTGAAGTAGAATATGATGTTGACCGGATACTCCTTTATCATTCTGTTGTTTATGGAATCATGGCCAGGGCTCTTATTATTCTTTAGTTTTTTTATGTAAGCGCAGACTTCCGATGGCATGACTGAGATCATGTTGTCTGTGTACGGGCTCGTTATGTAGTTGTTGTGAAAGTCAGAAAGTAACTGCTTTGTTGTTGGGTCGTGAATGTTGTTTGTGCGAAACTGAGATTGCAGATGCTTTGCTAAAAGTTCTGCCTTCTCAGTTTCAGTGTAATGTATCCTCTGGGGATCTGTAAGGGGCGGAATGTTATAGTAGCATTTCTTATGCCTTTTCACGGATTTCCGTGTAGAGTTGTCATCTCTGAATAGAGACTCAAGGTAGCTCGCCCGGCGAAGTTGTGCACAATAGTTAGTACGACCCTTGACCGCATCGCACAGTCTATTGAAGATGATCTTATCCTGTCTATTTCTTGACCTCTGAAACTGCCTCCTGGCAGCATTTCGTTGTTTAATTAGTTGACATAATTCTCGTGATCTAACAGGTTTCGATTGCTTAGTTCAGTCTAGGCCTTTGTACTGTGCTAGTAAATTCCTCGACTAAACTTTCAATGTCATTCCCCGTGTGTAAAGTTGGTATAGAGTACTGAGTGTTTGTTCGGAGCTTTGCCAGTCAGTTTTAAAGGCTCTTTTGACTGCTGCGGTATGTAGACTATGGTCTTTTGACTGCTGTAGTATGTATAAGACTGCTGTGGTGACTGATGTCCAGCATCAATCGAACAGGATTGTGATCCGATGATAGTTCGTCCAACACAAAAGCACCCAACGGAGCGCTGGTGTTTCTGAGAAGGAAGAAATCAAGAATTCCCGAGGAACCAGCAGTATACCGTGTTGTGGGTTTTGGAGCTGCTATTTGAAAAGGGACCCTATATGCCAAATTGAATATTATACATTGCCAGTTGTGTTAGAATTATAGCAGTACCATGCGCGGTGTCTAGCGTTTAGGTCTCCACCTATGATAAACTGTGTACCAAGTGTGAGTAGCGCATTGAGATCAGACTCAACAATTGCATATTGTTTCGATGGTGGTATATAAGTCGAGACAAAGTTGTGTGTTGTGCCAGTGTCTGTTGTGATGGAAATAGCTGTGGCTTAATGGCTGAAAGCTGTGGAGTTGTTACTTGATAGTGGGGGAATACAGCGTTTAACGAGGAGAGCCGTTCCTCCTCCTCTCTGTCTGTTCGCAATAATATCCCTATTAGATCTGTACATGCAGTAATTGGCAGTCAAACTGTTAGATCTGTACATACAGTAATTGGCAATCAAAATTGGTGTAGAGGGGCCAAGCTTATGTTCTTGTAGAAAAAGTAGATCAGGACTGTGCACCTTTACGAAGTCCCACAGTTCATTAATTTTAGAGACAGCCCGTTTGCGTTCCATGTAACAATGTTAACAAACTTATTTACAGTACTACACATTACATTATTTTTAGAACTAAGTACACTTTTAAATATTTCAAAAAGAATGAACATTTTGTCAGTTGCATGTTCGGTGGCCTGCAGCTCAGGCATTTTGTCAGTTATTTTCCTAATAATTTTAGCAAAAGAAAAACCTTTAAAAATTTCAATCAATTCCTTAATAAATTTGAATATATTCGTAAAGGCATTTCGAGTGGCATTCTCAGCACGCTTTTTAACATTTTGGTTTTCAGATGCATTTTTAACATTGTCAGAAATTTTATCATTTACAGAATTCGTTTCACCTTTTACAACGCTAGTAAAGCTAACGCCCTGCACAACATCATTAATTTTAGAAACATTATTTTCATTACCATTAAACTTATTGGCATTTCGTTTGTCTTGAGCATTTTCTTTTTGAGGTTTAGGGAACCGAGGACATCCACGATAGTTCGCAGTATGCCCTGGCTGATTACAGTTACAATACATTACATTATCTATTTATTTTCTTAGCTTTTCACTTCTCTGTTTTGTGTGGCCTCGCGCATTTGACCCAACGGGGTTTTAGTCTGCAACTCTTGGCAGAATGGTGGAAGGGCAGTTGTGACACTGCACAACGCCCCCGATAGCATTATACGATGTAACAGAGACATAGAAACACATAAAATAAGTTAGATTATAAATCTCATCTACTCCTGGTGTGTTTTCTATTTGACCTTGGAACAGAGGCATAGGTACTTTCGATTTAACCTGTGAATTTGGGACACTTTTCGTAACTTTGTAAGCAAGAGCAGCTAGCTCCTCTTGAATTTCATCTTTTGGGCCATCAATTGGGAGGAACCTGAATACGACTTTAACAGGTTTTTCAGTTTTAGTAACAATTAGGTAATGATCAATCTGCTTGTCATCTAAATCTGGGGTTAATGTCCCTATGATCGATTGCAGTCTTAGGGAATACTTTAAGAAATTCTCCATTTATTTTAACAGCAAAATCAGTATTGTGTCCGCTGAAAATTTCATTACAGGTTTAACCATAACAGGCTTAATTTTAGGAGGCAGAGCTTGAACGATTTCTGGCTAACCTTGCACATCATCAACATTACATTTAAGTATTTTGGATGGCCTGGCCCGATTATGTGGCTGAATGAAGTCATCCGCATCCGAGATTTCCGTAACAGTACGCGTATTTTTCGTAGAAGGCCGTTTCGGCTTATGAGTAACATTATTTGAGGTATTTACAACAGTGCCATTTACTAAATTAACGTCAACATTGGAACTAGCATCAGATCTGTTATCATTACAATTATATATAAATCAACCTTAACATTTTTCAGCTTGTTTGCTGTAATTTTCATTGAAACATCAGTAAAAGACATATTTACACAGTGAGGTTTAGAAGCACCATAAAACTCACACCTATCTTTAGTTTGCATGAGTCCCTCTGCGATCCCATGCTTTTTTTAAACACATTTTTAAGTCCTGCTGTTCATGTTCAGTTTTAACATTTGCGAAACACTCCTTGAAATCTATCTCCATCGATGTAATCCATGTTTTCAGTCGGTCGATAATTTGTGGAACCCACATATAATCCTTAAAGAAAGGCATTCCGTATTTATTAAATCTAGCCAATTATTTCCTAATAAACTGGAAGCAAATTCGTGAATGTCCTCTGGAAGCGCAGCCCGGTGCTTCCGAACCATTTCCACAGCGTCCATATTAGCGGGCGGAAACTTTTCATTCCCCTCCATAATATACGTGGTTCACAGTTCGCGTCAATAATCACATAGAAACACAGTCGTAAGAAAATTTTACACAATCCGAAATAATTCGCACTCGAAAATACGTAATGTCACTAGAGCACACAGAATAATCCGAATAGCTCACAAAATAATAGAAGCATGTTGACAAAACGTGCACGCTAACGCAGCGTAGCAAAAACACGTCATAGCCTCATCGTCTCACTGAGATGTTATTAACAATGGCTGTATTTTAAAATATTTTTCTTTGACTGTTTTAAAAAAAGTTAAATATATCTTTTTTTTTTGTCACTATGGACTTTGCCAAATAAGCTTCGTTGATTCGTTTTGTGATGTTTTATTGCACAGAAATCACATAGGTAAAGTACTATGTCCTGGTAATGAAATCAAGCCGTATTTTAAATATTCAGCATTATGTTGTCTGCATTTTTCTTTGGCTGACTCATACTGTTGTCTGTGGGAAAATATACGATTTTTTTTTAAACTCTGAACTTAAAAATTGCCCCCCGTTTATTTAGTGCCAATTATTTTAACTTTCATAATAATGAAACCGGATTACAATTATTTAATTTTACATTAAATCACTCACGGATCTCCTGACATTGCCCACGTACCGCCATATTAACTTTGATTTGCCATTAGACGTCTTCAGCGGTCATAAGGACCCCATTAGGGGTCCATAGAAACCACTGGTATAGATGGAATATTGATGTAACATAACGGTCTAAAAATTTTGGGAATCCTCTGAGAATGTTTCTAACATCAAAATTTCTGGAACTTCTGAAAATGCATTGAGTTTTTCTGTATGTAGTCCGGATAAGATTTATAGCTTATTTATTTATATTTGAAGTTGCTCCCACCCACCCGTTCAGAAGTTGATGTTGTGGTACAGCGTAAGCGTGCTGACTCGTGTTCCATACTGAAAATATAAAGAGGGAAATGGAAGGATGAGAAACGGCTACTCGGTTAAAGTTAGTGGAGGTTTGTTGTCAACAAACGTACTCATTTTGATGTCCATGAACTTTCGGGATTTGTGTCAAGGGCAATGCGAAACCCACATGAGCCAGCAGACTTGTTGACGCTTAAAGAAAAGCCAATAACATGTTCGGAAGCAACTTTTATAGCTTTTTCTGGTTATTTCAACAACTCCTTAGCTAATTTTAAATCCAATCTCGCATATTAATTTGCGTATTGAAAAAACTCGAGCTGTGGGACTTCAATCAGTTACTTTCAAATCTGACTGCTACGGGAAAAGGGTATCCATGATTTTGTTGGTAATTATTGTGTTTGAATTGAGTCAGATAGAAACGATTTAATAAATCACCTCCATTGTAATTCAAAATTCTGTTAATGCTTTGCTTGCAAAAGAATCTTAAGAGGAGGGGGAACACTTTCCTTTTCAAACTTTTAAACAAGCATGAAGAACACGAGATTGATCACAGTTAACACCTGTGTGTAGTAGTTTGCTTCAGGTTCAGATTGTAGCGCAGCGGACACCCATTGTTTAACCATTGGTAATGTGGGTATTGTTCACCTGCATTATCTCTTTATTTGAACAATATATTTTTTGAAGAATTTTGACATATTTACATTTTTTATATATGATTACAATATAGTTGTGACATATGGTGCTTTTTACTTGAATACATAATGGTAAATATAGAACATAATGATACAGAACATAAAGGCAAATATAAAACATAAAGGTAAATATATAACATATTGATACATAATGATATACATATAACAATACATTTATGAACATATATATAGCATGATTATATACTTTATCAGGACTGCTTTTTCTGTGCATACTTTTGGCGAACATTGATACTGAGTATATGCAAAAATTATATTGTATATGCATTTTTTTTCTCCCAGGATATTTTAGACTTTCTTTTATTTTGTTGGATGCAAAGAGGTGTTGTTTGGTCCTCTAGTCTTTTTGTCAATTCCAGTGTATACTTTTGTCAGTTTTGTCCTTCAATGTTTTGTCAAGTAGGTCGTTTTGTCAATTCTAATTTAAAATTTTTGAAAGTTCCAGTGTGCTATTATTTGCTTATCAGTAGTTTGCTTCATATAAACGTAACGTCTGTGACATATTTTATTGTAGAATGATTATACAATCCATTGTAAACCATATGAATTAATTAATTAGCAGTGCGCTACAAAGCCAAGTGATCACTCCCAGACTTATAAGTTGAATTGTGATTTGAAAGTTTCGAGAGAATTCGGATTTCGAGTAGGTTTAAGATTCATCTTGCCTCTCAATTAGCGCTTGTCTCGGATTAAATTCTTTGAGAAGCATGTCGGTTGAGTCTGTTGAAGCTTCTTTGATTTTGAATAATATATGTTACAAAATATATTAAAAATATATTGTGAATAATATATTAATTATAGCTGCTAATTTAATGCTAGCTAGTTTTTAGCCATCTAAAATAATTACTTTAAAAAAAGAAAAAATATATAATGCTTTTTAATGAGTTTAGTTAGTGTTGTTTCATGGGTCCAGCTAGTAATTAATAACAACAAGGAATTGCATTTATTACTTTTAAATCGCTTCGTCATTTAACGAATAACAGACAGATTACATTTGAAAGAAAAACTAAATATCTTATGGCAATAAATTGGCGCGTGGAAGATAAAAGTTTATATCTAGCAGTGGCAATCTTATTTCTTTAAAATCGCTGAGTTCTCTTATTAAATTTGAGAGGCTTACGCTTTGCTGGGCCGCAGCACATTTCTTAAATCAGCGAGTTTTCTGATTAAGTATGAAGCATGAATACGTGACATTTTGCAGGTGGCAACACGTTGTATTTTAATCGCCGAGCTTGTGAAATCATCGCTGAATTTATTTCTGAATCTCATCATTAAATTCGCACAAAATATGAAATAAAACAGAAATAAATACATTCGAAATTCAAAATTCTGGTATCGAGATGCACATATTTGGGTAGAGGACTGTATATGTTAAAAAGTTAAACTCCAGTGACACTGTTTTTCTCAGTGTGATGAAAGTGTATGCAAATTTTTCATTATTTGATAATAGAAATATATCTAAAATTAGATTTTTATTGATAAACATCGTGCGCAAAAACACGCATTGTTATTTTATTTCTTTCCTAAACTATCAGCAGATTGCCTTAACAGAAAATGGAAGCCCATTTCTTTTTCACTTTCCTTATTAGGATCTTTTTGTAATACTGATTGTTGTTGTTGTTTTGATGCTTCTGCCAGAATTTATCTTTAGAAGGCTATCTCAATAACAACACGCACAAATAAGGCGTGTTTCGAATAAAGAATGACCACGAAACACCTTTATCGTTTTCGAGACACGTTGTCTGTTTCTTGTTGCAAATCTGTCCAACAGTTCGAATTCTCAGGTTCGTAGAATTTTCCGCTCCACAAATGGGTGCTTGGAGCGGAAATGTGCATCACGAGTGGGAAGGGTGACAGGTTGAACGTTTGTATCGTGTTGAATTTCACGATCTTATCTCAGTTTCTTTGATGGGCTTTTGTTAACAGTGTTCGAAAAAGGACTGCCATCTGATGCTTGGATGAATTCTAATGATGGTATTGTCTCCAGCTGGTTTAGCAGTGTTCTTTTTATATATATATATATAAATTTGAGGTTATCCGGTTCTGAAACTATTTTAAGTATGGCAGAAGTGACTAGAAGTTCTAAAGAAAATTTACCTCTAAGTTTTTAAGACCCGCAATGAAGTCAGTTTTTGTAATTTTAAAACATTTAATTTATATTTACGTTTTTTACACATTATATTCATTTATAACTTCATATTAACATTATGCTCATTTATGTTTAAACATTATATAATCGGTTGTAATCCATGTGCGTTTAAAATTATTTCAGAAAATTAGCTTTTGAGATGAGCACGTGTGCAGTAATAATATATGTAACGTTTAACATACGCAATGTTAAAGTTCTGCTTGATACCGAATTTGCGCAATTTCATGATGTTTTTCAAATGAAAACAGGTTCGATGTATACGTGGGGAGAATAATACTTTAGTTTTTCTCGCGTAAACCGAAACATTATATATGATATTCAGTATATATATTATTTTTTCCCATGAATCTTTATCTGTCATTAACTAGTTAGATTTCGTTCCAATGTTTATTTTTGACGTTAATTGGAGCCCATTTAACATAAAAAACCCGTTTTTTCTTTAACTGGTACCAAATATGTTACCGCAAAGTTTGAAATCCAGCATTCTGTAGAATGCCTAGGCAATCTATATGATACCTAAAACTATCCGGCAATGTATGAAACGATTCATATTTCACACATTTCCTATGCATTCTATGGAATGCCATAAAAACCCGTTTTTTCTTTAACTCGTACCAAATATGTTACCGGCAAAGTTTGAAATCCGGCATTCTGTAAGGCAATCTATATAATGCCTAAAACTATCCGGCAGTGTATGAAACGATTCATATTTCACACATTTCCTAGGCATTCTATGGAATGCCAAATGATAAACCGGCAGAGTATGAAATACATTTCCGATTCGCTTCGAAGAAGCGAAACTACTTACCAAAAGTTAATAAATTGTGTAAAAAAGCCAAAGTGACTATCAAGAAGAAACCACGGGATTACTGGCTGCTGAATCGCTGGGATGTGATGTTTATAGAAAACAAAAGTACATTCATTCGTCCTGTTAAAGAAACCGTCAGTACTATATTACGTCATGGACGCTGAGTTTTTGAGTTTCATGAAAACTCATTTGAGTACTGCACACGGACGACGTGACAGAATGTTGAAAGAACTTTCAACCAAATACAAAAATGTTGCATTTTATGTTGAACTGTACAACCACCATCTTTGTGAGCCCTGCCAGAAAAAACAAAGATATTAAAGGACATTGTTCTGAAACTTACGATTGTTTTTGAATGTAATTTCCGTTGTCAAGTAAATCTTACTGATTTCCAGTCTCAACCAGATAGAAAATTATATAAAAAGGCATCTCAGTATTTACATATTTCGAATAACAACTTTTTAATGGCACTGTTTCATTAATTTTTCAAAATAACATTTGTATTTTTGAGGAATGAACGTCTTTTACATAATAACCTTATCATAACGTTTTCTTCGTACTTTGTCTAAACAGCATTTGTCATTCGATAGAATGCCTATGTATTATATACAATGCCTAGGGAAAGTATGTAATAATTCCTATATTTCATACTTTGACTAAAAACGTCCGGCATTATATACAATGCTTTATTATATACATTCTATAGAATGCCGGCGTTTCATACTTTGCTGGTAACATATATATGACGGAATGTGGTTAAAATTGTAAGATATTTGAAAGATGAGTATTTCTTATTTTTTTATAGAATCATTCCAAAAAAGGCAGTGGAGCGTCAGCACAATTGAAAAATAAGAGAATTCTTTTCGTAAACATAAAAATTTTAGGAAAATGCAACGAACTTTTCTGTGATGATCACACCATGGTTTCCAAGAGAATTTCGTCGTCTTATGGAGGTGATGTTTTATAAGAATATTTATTTATGTTCTTAAAAATGCTGTTCGTCGAGGGGGTTTACGGTAGGAATTAATCTGTTTAGAGGAAACAGCACTTTCGAGTTTTTGCCAATCCATCGTGCTTGTTTATATTTATTATCGTGCCTGTTTATATTTATGTTAAGAATGATGATTCTAATAGGTGATTGCGAAAAACGGGCAATTATTTAAAAATGTTGTTAGTTAAATATATAATCTTTGTGTCATTCTGTATAACTAATTCATTCCTCTAGATCTCTTAATCTGTTAACTGGAACGATTTGTGAAGCAGATGTTCCAAATCGAAACGAAGGTTATTTCATTGCTCATTCGCAACCTGAAAACAGCTGTCACTTCAGAGTATATGTTATTTTTAAAATCTGCTTTACTTTTGCAACAGCTGGTTTGTAGTAATGTGGAAATTACAAAGCTCCATTTAAGGTCTTCAAAAAGAAAAAAATGCCGGGAGATCTAATTTCCTGTATCATGCTCGTTTCCATCTGACTGCTTTTATCGTATTAAAATAAGATTCAGAGGCGGTATGAAATTAAATCTTTGCGGAGATCTTACCCAAGATTGTTTGACCTTTATGAAATTTCACTAGTTGACTTTTTGCTGAAAAGTTGTTTATTTGTTGTTGTTATCGTATGCAAATCATTTCCCCTTCCACCAGTTTTTCTAATCTCGATAACATCCGTTTTTCTCCCCCACCTCTTTCACTTCATTGCCAACTCGGATGACGGTTGCGTGCTAGATAATGTATCAGTAAGTTCCTTGTGATGTCAAAACAATAAGTAAATCTTTCTCATATTATTTGTGGATTAAGCCGTGCTGTTGTCATTTGATCTTCTTGCATCATTTTTCATTGGTTTTAATATCTCTAAATCATCCAATACGTACTGCCTTATTTGAAAGGTGTGTTTGAAATTGTACGTTTCATAAGACTGTTATTTTCTGCGTGAAAATTTCTGGATATTATTTGTTTGTTTAATCAGTAATATTTCACTTACCATTACTAATTATAAATAAATAGTTAATAAATTTTTATTTTATAAGTGCATTAGTTTCAACTGAAACTCTTCTTTTTCCTGTATACTATTCTATAGAATACCGGCGTTTCATGCTTTGCCGGTAAAACATATATGACGGAACGTGCTCAGAATTGTAAGATGTTTGAAAGATGAGTGTTTCTTATTTATTATACCATTTTTAATGGCAGCTGCATGAATATGCGTCGCGACAAATTGCAGTTTAATGCGGCTGTTTTTCATGTTAAAAGTTTTGGGAACATTAGTTTGTATATTTCAACATAGAAAACAAAAGTTAAATTGTTAAATTTTAATTTTCATTGCGTTTGCCCATGTTATAATGGATTCTAAAATAGATTATATTTCAGATTATATAATCGTATGATGTTGGATTCTAATGTCCTCTTAGAGCCCTTATTTACCTTCGTTATGATATGTAAATTTGCGTAACGTGAGTGTTGCTTCTCAAAAGTTCGCTAGGCATCTGTGCAGCAATAGTAATTGTTGGGTAGAGGCGAGTGAACTTTTTTCTTATGCGCATGCGTATTAATTATTGTGGGTAGCTCTCTCTTCTCCCGACACATCCGTCATTCGAGCGTACGCAGGTGGTGATATGCTATATGCTATATGCTATGTGGTGGTCAATTTGATTTGCTGTGTGCTCTTTTTATTCGTTATTTGTTTAAATAAAGTGTGTTGTCCTAAATCGATGGATTCTTTACTCTGAATATGAGCCTCTGAACAACAGTTATAATAATACCAATAATAATAACAGCAGCAGTAATAAAAATAACATCTAGTGTGAACTGATTGTTTTTATGAAGTAAATGGGAACACAGAAAAAATTAGCAATAAGTGTTAAAAAAAATTCAGAAGTGTTTATCTAGCAGTGATAATTTATTGTCCGAAAGTAGGTTAGATTTTGAGAGGGCTGACTTCTTCGAAGACTTTTTAAAGAATTTTTTGTTAGTTTAATTTCAGCCTTTACTAAAACTACTACTTCTCGCATTTTTTATCAGAATGCAAACACGTAACCAATATTTAAATTGAAGTTTTTTGGATTTTTAGACGGGGTATGTTTCTGGCATAGCCTGTGCGCTTCAGTTGTTAGTATCTTGCCGGCTGTAATAGTTGTAATTAGTTGGATTTAAATGCTATTGCTGCGGACACTTCTGCAGCCTCAATAGTCTAGTGAATCAAGATTTTGCCGCCTCAATAGTCTAGTGAATCAAGTTCTAAAAATATGTTGTTACGAAATGCTTAGCCGCGGTAAGAAACGGCCAAACTGGATATAACATGGCTTGGTTAGCTACGAGTGACGTCACGAAAGGCGTCCGATCCTTCGTGACTTTCTCTGCTTCAGATTTGAATGCGGGCGTTTCGTTCGATGTGTAGATTCTTTTGTTTTTTAATAAGACATAATCATTATATTTCCAGAGACTTGACAGGAAAACGTATATAAAAGGTAGTATATTTATTTGCATTTAAGATTAACGAATATTATTTTTTAAGAAATATTCCCGAAATTTTCTATGCCAATGTTGTACGTTATCTTGCGCAATTTTTTTTACACTGTGTAGTAATAATTTGTTAGGATATATTGAAAAAAAAAGAAAGTTTTGAAATAGGTAAATATAAAAGGCTATTATTTATTAACATAAATAAATATTTACAGTTTGGGGAAACAGAGGAGTGAAAGGAATGAAAAGATTTAGAAGTATAAATAATTCACTGACAAAAAGTAAATATAATTTAGCAAATTAAAAGACATAGAAAAGTATTTTTCTTTAAAACTATAAATATTTCAGAGTTTCTTAACATTATGCAAATGTATTTTTAATTCATTTAAATTACTATCTAATAAAATGAACACCATATCAAAAGCCGCAGAAAAAAATTAAAATCTCAAAACTTTGTAAATTAAATAAACTGCAATTTTGCTGCAACATTACTGAAAACGAATAATTTTCACATATTTACATGTTATCAATAACAATAATTATAATAACATTTATATCACTTAAAGTATTTATATTATTACTTATATAACATGCATAATAAACAATATATTTACAAATAAAAGCAACCCCTGTAATGTTTCAGAAAACCGTAGAATCAATAAATTTGCCAAGTGAAAACCTCAACTATACATAGAACAAACCACCATTTCTTTCTACACTCACGTTTGTGAAAATTGCAACACCATGAAGGACTTACGCGAGTGAGCTGAAATTTTCAGGAAATGCAAAGTAGCGCATGATATGCAAATGATTAGAATTGCAAATCCGTAGCGCATGCGTATGCTGAGCAGCGCCCTCTGAACGGCTGATGGATCCGAATAAATAGACGGCTGTAGCGAGGCGTGTATGGTTATCGGTGGTTATCTGCTAGTGGTAAACGTTAACTCAATCTGTACTTATGCCTCGTCGACGAAAGAGAGCGAGGTTTGAACAACTTACAGAGTTTGAACGAGGGAGAATCATCGGCCTTCGTGAAGCTGGATTGTCGTATCGTGCAGTAGCCTCTCGTGTGCAGCGTAACAGCAGCACAGTGATGCGCGTTTGGAAGCAGTGGACGGACGAGTGTCGGACAACTCGGAAATCCGGGAGTGGACCCCGAAATGTGACGTCAGCTCGCGATGATAGACACCTGGTCCGCATGGCGCGGACGGACCGTACAGCTTCCTCTAGACAATTGGCAGCACTGTGGTCAATAGCTACAGGTGTTTCATTGTGTGCTTCATCAATTCGTAGACGTCTGCTGCAGTGTGGACTGCGCGCACGGACTCCTTTATACAGGATCCCCCTAACGCACGACCATCGCCGCCTGCGGCTACAATGGGCCAATCAGCATAGAGACTGGCGTGCTGATTGGCAGCATGTCGTGTTTTCTGACGAATCCCGCTTTAATTTGTGGTACCATGATGGCCGCATTCGTGTCAGACGCTATGCCGGTGAACGCCACCTTCCGGAGTGCATTATCGAACGCCACAGTGGACGAACACCCGGAGTTATGGTCTGGGGCGCCATAGCATATCATAGACGATCTCAATTGCTACGAATTGTGGGCAATCTGAACAGCAACCGGTATATCCGTGAAGTTCTACAGCCCGAAGCTGTTCCCTTCCTTCAAAGCTTGCCAGGCGCTGTATTTCAACAGGACAATGCCCGCCCTCATACTGCTCGGATTGTTAAATCCTTCTTTGCAGCGCAGCAGGTACAGCTTCTTCCTTGGCCTGCGTGTTCCCCGGATATGTCGCCAATTGAACATGTGTGGGATGTCATTGGTCGGCGTCTTGCTCGTGATCCTCGTCCTGTTGCGTCTGCAGACGAACTTTGGGTACGCGTACAAACGATATGGAATGCTCTTCCTCAGTCAGACATTCAAACTTTGTTTGACTCCATGCCACGTCGTGTAGCAGCACTTATTGCGGCGCGTGGTGGCCACACAAAATACTGATTCTGATCTCTTGTTCTTGTTTGTTTGCTTTGAACATTTAATCATTTATTTGTACCACTACCACTCAACTGTGTATTAAATTGCATTCAATTATGACGATTCCTTCTTGGTGTTGCAATTTTCACAAACGTGAGTGTAATTAGCAAATACTATGCGAGTTATACAAGTATACTTGAAGCAATAATTAATCGCAGTTGATAATTTATTTTGAAAAACTATGGAGCAATAATAAGGAAACAGCAAAAGGATTAATACATTTAAATGCAAAAGATACATTTTTGAAAATACATCTGAATTGCATCATATTTAGTATACTATGTTTCAAATTTTAAAAATGAAACAAAGTCATTTACATACCACTCATTTCTTCAAGTATTCATGACATTTTTAAGTTTCCTTTCATCGGTTTTTGAATGCGTATTATTTTGAAGAACTTTAGTATAATTGTTTAAACAAATATTTGTAATGGTGCTCATTATTTTTAGAAATCTTACTAGAAAAGAGATTAAACAAATACATTAAACAAGTTTCTTGAACATCAAACATGTGAATGCTTTGTACATATATCTCTGTAAGTTTGACCAGTAAAGAATATTGCATCTGTTTTGAATTTAAAAATAAAATTTCGTACTCAGGAAATAAAAGTTTCTGAAATATTAAAAAGCATACTGTCACAAGAAGAACATTGTTTGAAGATGGAAGTTTTATACCACCTTGGTTAATAAGGTTTGAATAGTTTGTGTACATCACTTGATTTCTGTCTGCGTAAATTTCATGATTTTCATGATCGCAGATCAAACGCTTGTCAGGAGGGGGGGGGGAGCTTACATGAGAGACGGTCAATTTTCAATTTAAACACACAGTAGCCAGACACATATGTTAGGACTTCATATTTTCACTGAATCAATATCATCTAGAATTCCTGTAAATGGAGAACAGTCAATTTCTTCAAAAGGTTGTACTGGACAGACATCAGATATCAACATTTTTAACTGGATTTTTCCGTATCTATTAGAATGTAAATGAAGAATCGATTTTATTCTCAATTTTCTCTCGGATTCAAGAATTTTTTGTACAGACACAAGATAAGATCCTCCTGACATTTACCGATATGAAGAAACACTAGATTCTAGATTATCTGTTTGAAATTTGGCTGTAAGTATATATTTTGTGCCTTTTAACAAAAGGTGTTTGATAATGAGAACCATTGTGGATGTTGTGTGAGTTAAAGCAAAGAAAGTTTCTTCACTTAAGTTACCATATCTGGGTTTTGGATTCAGCTTTAGTCTACGGCTTTCAGCTTTCAGTCTACGGCAGAGACATAGGCAACTTAATATATTCCATGACCAACCGCGTATTGGTTTGTATTGCTGCCAAGGGTGACTTTATCGCCAACGCTGAGAGAGAAAATGTGTATTTCGGTTTCCTTTTGTTGTAAGGTGGGTTTGTAAACTGTTTGTAAAATACCGTGTTCGAAACATTCTTGGAAAATGGTTGTAAGATAGTTTTCTGTTTGAAAGTAAAACAGTTATTACTTAGTCACCTTCGAAGCGACATCCATCGAACACTTTGTTGTAGCGTTCCTGAGCACATTTGGTGTCTGTCATAGATTGGCTGTTTGATAGTTTGGGTTAGCTTAAATTGTCTGAAAAAAACATAGACTACGTAGAACAATGTAGATAAGAGGCAACAGCAGAGATACACAAAGTGGAGTGGCATCTGTTTTATATTAGAAAAAATCCTTTTTTATTTGCTAAAACTCCCTTTACTTAAAATGCGACACCAGGCCGCTGAAATTCCTTCTGTGTTATAACACAAACTGTACTGTACCGGATAATGTAGCTTCATGCATTTGTTCTGTAAAGAGCTCGCTAACGATCTCTGTATTCGGCTATTCTAAACTAAATGAACGGACTATAAGTAAACACAAAACAGTTTTACTAATGCTTGATTACTAATATATACTTACTAACATGCTCTAGCATGTTGCTTTAACCGAATCCAGTGGCTGCCTGTGTTCTCACGATAGGTGGTGCTGTGTCCTAACCGATGTTGTACCGGCATGACGCCGCCGGTTGAAATTCCAAATTAAAGGTATAAATTATAATTATCCAGTCTGACAGAACGACTAAATATGAAGGCTAATAAGTAATTTTTCATCTTGAAACAGAATATAAACCAATATAAAGAAATTGTGAAATACAGTATAAAATAATATAAACACTATAAAGAGCTGAAACGAATTCACTGTGTCACTACTAATGAATTTTACTTGCTGTTTTTACTTCAATGTAAAGCACAACTTTCAGTAAGAACACAGTAATATAACGCTAAGCATTGTTATATTTGATAAGCAGTAAACAAATTTTGCTGAATACATGGAATATGTACCCACATTTGATGTATGGTATATACCTACAGCAAAGAATATGTACTGTTAAGAAGGAAAACTTCGCAAAAGCAGAAGTGGCTCCCTTCCAACGAAAAGGGAAACAACTGCGCATGCGTGAAATATCTGACGCCAAAAAGCGCCAAAGCTCGAAGCTGAATGTCGAAGTTGGTTTGGACAGGTTCGACCGTTACGTTTAGCAAGAGTTTAAACAAAGAATAGGTTCTTTGGTTTCAAGTAGCGATATGGACAATGGAAGTTCAACAGCCAGTGAAAGTGAAACTTCACCTAATATTTCATCATTTCGGAGTTTAAATTATCGCGACAAGTCAAAGAACGATTCATCTTAACCCGTGTTCCTCAGTTTCCTATACACGTCGCGGAGGGGGAAAATGTCGGCTAGCTACCAAAGGACCGGCACATCACAGAGGGGAAATTCTCGCCAACAGATTCCGTCGCCAAATCCCTTGGCGAATGTTCCCTTTTCTTTGTAGCGGCGTTGCAGACAAAGTTGTTTACGTCTATGGAGCCTTTCCTTCTTTACATAGAGGTTCTTTGCCTACAGTATTGCCCGCTAGATTACGCATACGCGCAAATAAATGATAGGGAAGAGAGTTGCTAAGTTCTACGCTTTGAAACAAAGTACATATCCTTCATTCTTCGCTTTTTGAGTGAGATCCGATAAAACGCTTCCTTAAAGTTTCTTATGGCTTATCATCAGCGAGATTAACAATAATATTCTTTACGGACGTGAGGATATCGATATCAATTGCTGCCTTATCTAAGAAACCGTAGTGCTGGATTGGTTTTCAGAAAGGCTGCGACTGAACCCCTACATGCGGGGGCGGTCTTGTGTTCACTGCTGCTTTCGTTCGGATTGGTGAGTTGCATAACGAAATTATATATATAAGAGAAATACAGATAATACAACAGAACACACAAAACAAAATGCAGTATAATTACAAAAAATTAATATACAATGTTGCGCTAAACATGTCTATTCAATGAGCGAAACCAGAGCACTGTGACAGAGACATTGCGGCTAATGTATTGAGTTTGAAGTAATTAATTCAAAATACTCTTTACTAAAAAAGTAGAAATGGTACTTCAAAATTAAAACAAATTGCTTTCTGACCATAACCAAGTGGGAAAAATACGCTGTAACATCCATGCGCATTTAAAACACTTACGTCACACACGCATGTTGGTGCGCAGCCATAGAAATCACAAAAAATACTTCACAATATATGTGGCTTTTATCTCTTCTCAATCACTGTTGTCGATTTTACGCTTGTAGTTAATAAATTGACGACATAGCCGCTGAATGCACGTGTATGTTTATAATGGACGACGCGTGCTGTATTTTTCATTTAAGAGTCACCATGCTGTATCGGTTTACCATTATAATTCACTAGATCATTACACCGCGTCGTTATACTGGAACTACTTAGCTTAACTAATTAAGTCACTAATCATCTTCATAACATAACCAATTTTATATTTAACAAAAACAAGTTACAAGGGTGTATGTGTCAGCACACGACCACAAGTGGAATTACACTACTCACCGAGATACAGATGTGGTTACAGTTTCATAAATATAGTTTTCTTTACCAAAGCTACAGTTTTAGGTGTATGAAGTAACGCAGCTAAATAAACAGTTAGGAAGTTAATAATACATTCTTGCTCAAAATATAAGCAAGAAAGGCAAAACAGACGGAATAAAACAAAAACTACCGATATTTAATGGATATGCGTGAAATTGATCCAAGAAGTTGGTGTGACGTTACTAGACGAATAAAGCAAATACAAACAAAAACACGTCTTACGGCCATCACATCGTAAAAGATCAAATGGTTTGGAATAATGTGTTATGGAAACATTACTCTAATAACGGGTATGATGTCCTGTAGCTGAAGTGCATGCTTGACAACGGCTAGGCAAGCTGGCAATAGAGTCGCTGATTGCTTGTTGTAGCAGTAGCGCCCATTACTGTAGTAATGCATGTCGTAGCTCGTGGAGGGTGCCTTCTCCGCGAGCGACCTCCACTGGCGTCTTGCTATCCGTCCTCCCAACGTTTCTCGCACATGCTGTATGGAAATCAATTCCAGTGATCTAACAGGCCACAGCAGATGTGGAATGATTTCACTCTCCAGATAACTTCGCACCACTCGATCTCCATGCGAGTGAGCGTTATTTTGCATAACTATGGCGTCGGTACCCATTGCACCGATAAAAGGACGCACAAGAGGGTGTAGAATTTCGTAGCGATATCGGCTGCTGTAACGGAACCACGCAGGTCGGTGCGGCAGTTGTTGCTATCCCAAGCCTCCTCTGGTAAGCCTCTTCTGTACATAATAAGCCACCCCTTCTGCAGTGAATCTCTTTCGACAATGTTTGGCGCCCGATAGCGAGTCCCTGGCTCTCGCCATAGCATTGTCCTTCGGTTCCAAGTTTCGCTGGTTACCGCGATTATAATACAAGATGCACGACTTGTCCCGGCTGTCTGAAATTGTTACCGCTATCGGCGCTTGAGGTAGAGTAATACTGAATCTGGATTCAGGTAAACAGAATTGCAGGTACAGGAAAGGGTGCGACCAGTTGTCGCGTGGTCTACTGATTGGCTGTGTAAAATTAAGTAAATTATGAATGTTACAATTAAAGCATAAGTATAGTATACAAAATCAGTACATGGGGAATAAAAGTAAGGCGGTAACAGTCCATAAACAATAAATAAGCAGCAAAACAGTTGCAGACTTCAAGAAGTGCGCACCAGTCGTCGTGAATGTCGAATAAATTAAGTCACATGATATGAGCATTCCTCCATATGTTGATCCTAATAAATGCTGCTATAGTTACATAAAACTGGAGCAGTCGCATATTAAAATTGCAGTGGAAAATACACATTAAGGATGAATAATAAATGCAGTAAGGAGAAATAAATGAGTAAAAGTATATACATATGCACAAAATATAGTAAGGTAGTACAAAAGACAAGTTCTGAGTTCTGATACGCTGAACTAAGTCACGTGCAATGGGTAGCCTGCCGTGTTCAGTTTCTGGTGAATGTTGCTTAAAGCAGAGCATCTGCTTGAGTTACGAAAATAAAGTACAGTTATATGTTATAAGTATTCTTTACTGAATGTAACACTGATATTTACTCTTAGACATAAAACCTAGGTGCTTAAAGTCACTCAGCTGGTTTGACGCAGT
>KK122497.1:759429-775840 GCA_000611955.2 Stegodyphus mimosarum
AATTTTTGTGATCTGTCTTTGTCCTATGTCCTATTGGGAAAATGTTCATGGTAAAACATTAAACGCCTCTGTTCTGTAACAATTCGCAGCCTTGTACGTAAGCTACATGTCTGTTTTCTCAGAGAGCGTAAATTGTTCCGTCACGCACAAAATTCTGTAACGGCAAAGAATTGTTTGAAGCTCGAGTAATACTACTTAATGAAACTGCTTTCATTACGATTTGATAATGCAAACTAAACAAATCTCCATATTCAATACTTTTCTTCCTCAAAATTTATGTTTTTTAAGATACGTCACTGAATTTGTATATCATTTGTTATAAAAAAAAAACCTTTAATAAAAATAGATACAGCGTAACTGTTTGTGACGCTGCCCTCTACTGGGCACTATATACCGCAATGACTGAATCGATACTACGAGGACTTTTGTTTTACTTACCCTTAAAATTTGGCCCATAAGTTCAAGGACACCCTGTATATATTGAGGGAAAGAACTGTGAATGGAGTAATGTAGAGTAGAACTGTAAATGATTTGGGGGCTGTCCAAAGACTTTGTAAGCCTAAAGCGATAATCAAAGTGTCAGAGAACCAACCCCATTTGAAAACAACACATGTACCCATTCTTGTCCAAAGTTGATTATGCAGTTGATTCTTATATTCGTTTGAAACGGATATACCCATTTCGTTTTGAATTGCAGATATTTATGCATTTTACTAAAAAGCAAATTCAGTAATTGAATAATTAATGAGTAATAGGTAAGTTAATTCGACTAGACGCAAAATGAGTTAGTTGCCTGAAATCAGCCAAAACAGACCGCGAGCAGGTATTTTATTTCGTTTCAAAAGTTTAAATAACTAGAGTAAACGTGAATCGGCACTTCCATTTTGCTGTTACTTTGTATATATTATAAAAACCATAAAGCAGTTACGTAGTTACAGAAAGAACTTTTGTGTGTTTAACGATTGCTAACGTCCACCTACGTAAGTAATGCGTTGAACGAGCAGTTGTTTCCATCATGTTTTCGACTATTTGACGGCCAAAACTCGGCCATTTCCTGTTTATTTCTCCTTCCACCTGTCTTTTTCCCCCAAATATAATTATTATTTATTTACTTATTTTCTTCTTCTTCTGGGCGTTTAAAAGACGTTTCGATTTCTTTAAATCTCCACAGCTGTGAAGTAGGATGTTCGATTTGGCAGACTGCCCATAAGTTGAGTTGTCTGTCACCTGCGTTGCATTGACTTGAAGTTTATTTATCCTTGTAGTTCTTAAAATTCTGTCTGAAGAAATGACGCATTTGTAAAAAGGATGAAAAACGCATCAATTATCATTACACTGCAATGTTATTTGGAAAGTGGCTGCTGTTCCGGAAGTACGTTTTGATTTATTATGTAAATGTTGTCATTGTGGTGGCGTTCATTATATCTATTATCCGTTTGCTGCCCATCGGTTTGCATTTATAAATTGTATATTCTCTGCATTTTCTGCACAAGATAACTATGTGCATATTATTATGCATTTGGTTACTGTTCGCTTAGTCTGTTAGACCATATCATAACCCTTGCGTTTTCCCGAATGCTAAATGCTGTTATTTTCTTTGTATTTTCTGTCTATAAGTGGTTAACTTTCGAGTACTGTTTTCCTAATCTATGTAAAAGAACTGAATTTTATTTTTCCTAGAAATTAATTTTCAAGTATTCTTAGTGTAATGTATTTTTACGTACATTGAATGTTTCTTTTCCAATCTTTTAAGACAAATGCTTATAGCCTAATCTACGCAAAAGAACTTAATCTTCATTTATTTTCTCACGGAAATAAACAAATTTGAAATACCGTTCGTCTAATTAATGTAGTAGAATTAATTTTTATGCTTATTCACTCCGAAGCAGTTAATTTTCAGATACTTCTGATCTATGTAAAACATTTGAATCATATGATTATGAATGCACGTTCCTCGTAAAATTAATTACACAGCCATTCGAAATCCCAGTAAGAAGTAAGTTGTAAATTTTGTTCTTATTACTTCAAATTTATGTTATTACATATTATTTGGAAAGGTAGCTAGCTATCTTCTAAAACGAGTGGAATTGACAAGAAAAGAGAAAGATAGATTTTATTATTTTTATTTTATAGTTTGCCTTGGAAATAATTGTCAGTTGGATTTTAGGTAGATGTAAGTAGTATGTTCGGTGATGTGCAGTTCTTTTCAAAAGATGATACGTAATCCATTACGTAAGATATATTCTTCATATTAGATACACAATTCATGCCCCTCTTTTTTCAGGGAGGGGTAGTTCAAGAGTTCTCAGTGTTATAATCTTTATGCATTGTAGCAATCTTAGATGAAAATGCAGTAAAAGCGTATAAGTACGATAGGCCTTGAACATTACAAAATAGCCATCCCCATTTTGAAGCAAAATTAATTAGAATAGTGAGTTGTCCTAGTTCATTGCATTGATAGAATAGTGAGTTGTCCTAGTTTATTGCATTCGTAGAGCTTTTTTTTTTCTCCCTCCTAAATATTAACTCGCAAAAAATTATTAAAATTATTTACTTAATCGATATTTAATATCTGCTTTCGAAATAAATTAATGGCGTATATTTTTTTTTATATTATTATTGTGGAATACTCATTATGATTAAAGAAAGATTTAATAATCAATATAGCATTACCCTTTTTTGTATGTTTGTTTTCTGTACAGAAGTAGCATTATTACATTGAATCTTCACAAAATATGCAGTGAAACACTAACAAAGAGTTTTTTTTTTTCTTAAATGAAGGGTCAAGGTAAAGACAGGCATGTCTACTTCAGCTTCTTCCATCTAGTGAGTGCCGACTCACTAGATAAATAAAATGTATATAAGTGGGTTTACTTGACGTCCTGGGCTTTTTAAATGGGAGTGATTATCTGTCTTGCTAATTAATTTCGCTGTTAAGCGATTAAGTTGTAATAGCAAAGATCTTTTCAGCTGTCAACAACATTTCATCTCCAGAAAGAGGTCGATTTCAGGTACTAATAACGAAGGAACTTTCAATTTTAAAATGAATTTTAACTAATCATTTTGTAAGTTATATGGCCACATAAAATCCAACAAAAAGGCTTTTAAGGAAAATATTATCTAATCAAAAATATGCAAAAGGGGAACAGAAACAAGAATCCTAGTAATCCGCGTTGCCTTCAGAATAGACAAGCTGGAAAAATAATGCAGTTTCCTTTTCTGTAGCTTGAATATTTTTTTCCTTACTGTACGGGTTTTCTTTTATTTCTGCGAGTCGACTTTTATATGTCATATGGGCTTGCATAACGTAACATGTTGTTGGCTTTATAATCAATAAAATTAATTCTTCATAAAATATCCTGTTCACGGGCATCTGCAGAGATCAGTAATTATATAAATGAATTTTTATTCAGTTTTTTCTAATTGGGGGGGGGGTCACAGGTAAATTATAAAATAACGGTATTGCATCAGTGCAAAACCACATTTACATCTACTATTTTTACATGAATAAAAGCACATTTTTCTAGATTAACGCCGTTTCTCCTATCTCCTGGTTTCCTGTTTCTGAGGTACTATATACAGACCCATTTTCGCCATCAGAGATATCCGTCATTTATTCCTCAAGGCAGCATTCGAAGTTATTAAACTGAACAGGGAAGGTTTTCATTTTCACGAAATTTTCAACGGATTTTGTTCCCTCTGTTGTTTTGAAAACTTCTAAAATCAGTTTAAAAAAATATAGCATTCTAAGAAGACAGATGATATTTACTTTATTTTCATCAAATTATATTATAACTACTGTATATAAATGAGTTAATGCACACACTAAAAATTCAAATTTATTTTATTTTATATTATTACGACAGTTAATTGCAAAAATAACGTTCTTAAACCAAATTTAGAAGGAAATTTTGTCGCAGTTTCGAAGGAGAAAAAAAAATTGTTTTTCAGTTAACACGAATATTACTTTAGTGTTGCTAAAAATAGTAAATAAAAGATTAAGTGAAGCTTGATTTGCATTTCGTTCCATTACGGTTCCGGCATGAGTTATTACCGCATATAATAGGCTAAGATACAACTTCTTGGCAAAATGCCAGAAAAGGTGCAGTCGATACTGAAACGTCATCGATTTGTTGAGGAGGCAGATTGTGGGGGTCTCTCCCCTTCTTTTCCGGACGGTCAATGGGTGTGCAAATCTAGGAATTTACGGAGCAATGCCCTATTTATGTTTTTCAGAATTCCTGAAGTCGTCTGGAAATTTGAAGGTAAACAATTGCCGAAAACAAGAGTGTTAAACGTTTTTTCTTTATAAGAAAAGATATAAATCGTGTTAAGCCACCGTGTTTAGGTTGTTTTATTTATTTATTTTTTTAGTATAATCAGATTACAGGGAAGAGTTAAAAATTATTAAAAACGAATAAAATAAATATCGAGCATTACAATTTCATGCATTCAGAATTGCTCTCTTTATTTCTTGTATTAAAGTGCATTTTTAGAAAAGAAAAGAGCGCATAAATTGGTATTATTTAAAAGATAATGATATTCAAAAGACGAAGAGTAAGCGGATATAATTTTTTTATATTCATAAGATCGAATAAATATACCCGAAAGCAAGGGGGGAGTTGAGTCATCGGAATAGCTTTCTTTAAAAAGTTTAAAGTGCTCGTGAGAATCCTTCTAATAAATGTATCTGTATCATCAGTAAAATAAAATTATTATTAATTATGTAACCGTGCTTATTGAAACTACCTTCGTAATGAATACACGTGAGCAAGGTCGATAATTTTAGCTTCATTAAAACGTAATGAATAGTTCACCTTGCTTTCAGTTTTCCGCAGTGGTCTTTAGTTTCTGATATTATAGTTCTAAAGTTTATCAGTGCTAGGTGATTTTAATAATGGACCTAGTTGATATGCAACTCTGTTGTTGTGGGGGGGAGGAGAGAGATATGGGTAATTCTGTATTGTTCTTCGGGAGTCTTTCTTTGGATGTACTCTTCGTTAAAATCCAGATCCTTAACTCGGCTCGATAAACGTTTCTACATCGTTCTGAAAATAATTGCGCATTTTGACTTTATAGTTATAGGTGATTACCATTAACCCCGGAACAGTAGATATATAGATTGATTTTCTATTAATTAAAGACGCAACAAATTTGTCATGTTTCCATTGTATATTTAAATATATTTATTGATACGATTAAAAATGGCAATAAATACGAGATAAGAAAGTACCTTTATCAGTGATAGTTTTTGCTGCTGCATTGCAATGAATTATGATTATTTTAATGTTGATAGCCTGGAAAGTTTTTTCATTTTTAAGAGTAATCCTAAGCTTTCCAAGAGTTGTAAATTGAGTATAAAGAACACCTGAAAAACCTTCGCCTTAAATAAATAAAATTCTTTCTTTTGTGTGCTTCTGTTTTTACGTATCATGGACTCGATTTTAAATGTTAATGCGGAAAGTGAGGCTGTTTGGGTTATGTTGCTAGATAGACTTCTTAGTTATTCTTTTCGTTGGAGTTGCCATGTTTTCGAGTTACGTATTTTTAAACATTAATATCACTTAAAAAAATTTCTATTAATACATAGATTGATTATCAGCTGTCATATATATAGTATATATATATATATATATATGTATGTATAAAGATATTTTTAAGCAAAAGGTTTTTAAAAAGGTACAGATGGAGTTTTAATATGCTCGTTTACAGTTAATTTTCCTGTGAATTTTTCTTCCATTTAGAATCTCAAATAAAGTCGATCGAAGTATATTACAGTTTACGTTGTTTTTGTTGGGAAATTGTTAAAATTATCATTTTCGTATTGTTCACGCAAATAATGCCGCCTTCGCATTTTTTAGTTTCGTACGTAATTATTTGATATCTGTTCTTGTGACACGCGAAAGAGTTCGCTAGTAAAACGTGTTGAATGTTTTATCTTCAGTCACGACAGTGCAGGCAAAGAAAGTCTACGTACAATACATATTCTTTGGTACGGGTATGTTTGTGATCTAGTGACGTCACATACCTACACTTTGCAATGCAGTGACGGCATAAGAAGAAGTTACACCCACAAGCAAGCAGTTGTGAAAGCTTATATTTTATTAAGGTGTCGGTGATAAGATTTCCGTAGTTTTTGTGCTGTTTAAATAAACTTATGTGATAACAGCTTAATCAGAAGGTGTGTCAGAAGGGAATTATTTTCTGAGAAGAATGCTGTTGGAAAGAGACAGCAACCTGCTGATAAATGTAGAATGACAATTTATTCTACGCATTATTATGCTCTCAAAGCAATTTGAAGTATGCCATTCGATTAGCATCAGTAACAATCTATGAATCTCAAACTATTTCTTCAAGCTGTAATTATTGCTTAGGAAATCTGAAGCTGTCACATGTTGTTCTAACATACCTGTCTTCTAACCCCCTTATTCGTTTACTTAAAAATATGGAATGATATCTAGTGCCTCATTCTTTGAGCATTTGAAGTTTATAATTTGAACGCATAAAAAATCTACGGGAAATAGATTTGAAAATTTTTAGCTCTGTTTATTAGAGTATATGGTACAGAAAATGTATGTGCTAATTTTATTTATTGCTATTTAAAATGCAGAAGGCTTATGGATAAAGTCCTAAGCAGGGGAAAAAAAGAAAAGAAAAAAGCAAACATGAAATGCAGTACGAAATGCAAGAACAAGGTACTAGAAAGCAGAGGGGAGGAATCGTCAATCGTTTTCCTTCCCAGTTACGGAGAATGAAAAGTTAATACCAGACTAGGCCATATAGGAGACATGTGGAGGACGTGTATGGATGCATTTCCAACAGATAGGGCACGACTAAACGTAATCAAATGAAAGACAAATGTTCCTAATCTATGGAATGGCCCGGTATTTTGTTAAGTTGAATAGGAACTTTCTGGCATGCAATGGAAAATGTAAATCGGTTTTGACATTCCTTTAGGTCCAGTTCTTAGGATATATTTTCCTTTCTCTGGAGGAGCATCTGCAGCCTCATAACCAAGGGTTTCACGCTGGCAAATAATCTGCAGAAATGCAATTTTTCTGCGATACTTGAAGAAGCGACGCAAGAAAATTTTGTATTTTGCTCAATCTCTTGATTAATTGTTGGTCTGTGCTGATCCGTAGTAGCCAGTTTAGCTGTTCTAGTGTCAGAGATGATCTCTCTCTCTTTTGGAGGGAATCGTCAACTAGAAGTTAACGAAGCAGCATTTAGAGCCTTTACTTCGCTGTCAAAAGCAAGTTTTGAGTTAGCCAAGAGTTCGGTAATAGGAGAAGGTTTGCAGAAAATTCCAGCTCTGGAATTTTCAGTGATGTCAGCGTGACAGCTTATCATCTCTATAAGCATGTAACCAAAACTGTAGAGGGGGCTCATTTTCAAATTTTGCTTACATAGTATGCTGTCCCAAAGGAAAAGAAAAAAAAAATCAACATAACTAATATTTAAAGTTTAATTTGAGCAATGCATTGTATAAAGATGACTATGAATATATTTCTACAATTTAAAATATAAAAAAAATTGAAATTTTTTAGATATAAGTCTTAAAAAATGTGATCATAAGCAAAAATGTTTGTCCCTTTCAAGTTCATTGTTATTTGACCTCTTTGTTTTGTAACCTAATTCATTTGTTTGAATAAAGAAGTTTAATTATTATAAATATGAGCTATTAATGCATTATATTCATGATAAAAATTAATTACAGATTTTTTTTTCCTTTAGCAGATCAATAAAAACAGTTTGTCTTCCACTGCATGTCAAGTCCGTTACCTTGAGTTATTTTACTCACATTTAGTTTGTAAATCTGCGTAAAGAGGGCAGTTCATATTCAGGAAGACAAATTATATTTATTGATATGCTAAATTTATATCTAAAAAATGTAATTTTTTTTTCTAAATTTTAAATAGTAGAAATATACTTATAGTCAT
Organism: Stegodyphus mimosarum; assembly: GCA_000611955.2. Taxonomy (NCBI): domain Eukaryota; kingdom Metazoa; phylum Arthropoda; class Arachnida; order Araneae; family Eresidae; genus Stegodyphus; species Stegodyphus mimosarum. The sequence continues at coordinate 767,370 of KK122497.1, forward strand.
CTTTATGGAATGCTTTTCTCAAATTAAACTTTAGATATTAATTTATCTTGAATTTTCTTTTGGGATAGCATATGTAAGCAAAATTTGAAAATGGGCCAGAAGGTATTTGCTTCTAATAGTATCTATTGCCATAGAATAAAGAGTATCAAGACAGGTATTACATTTAGAAACTGTCCAAACAATAACCCAAGAGAAAAATCAGGATACCTGATTTTAATACGATTTGGAGTCTTAATTTGTGGTCTTAATCCATTGGGAGAATTGGAGTTAATAGGTTGAATAAATGATAAATGAACATCATGTGACGCTGGGCCTAAGTAATGAATAAATAATGTTATCTTGATGATAACTTCTTCGTATTTTTCCATTTTTAAGTCTATGTGTAATTTGAATTGAACATGGAAAATTCTGTGAGAAAGTGAAACGAGGGATGCATTTTTTTAAAAATAACAATTCAGTCCCCTTGTGTGTGTGAATTACAGGCTAGGGATGCGTGTATCTGTGGAATTTTGTGACAGTGTTACTAGAGAATGGTACTGGTGCAGTTTATTAAAACATAGTTACATCTTAAAAAATACTGTAGAAAATTTATTCCTTTCCTAAAATCCCAGACTTCCTTCAGAAAGAATACGCCATGTATAAAAGTGTATGTTGGGCTATAACCGTGTTCAGAAAATCAACAGTTCATTACAATTTATGTAATCATGTATTCATGTTGTGGAAATTTCGCATAACACCGTGCAACCCAGCAAGTTCAATGTATGCAGCGTTTCGTTTCAGCTGGATGATGTTAACTATATACGCGGGGGGGAATAAGGAGAACTGTTCTTAAGATATTTTCCTAGTTGTTTGATTTAAGGTTTAGGATTTCCTTCTTGGCAGCTGCATACTTGTAGAAGTATGTCAAGACCAAAGTGTATTTTGGACTGTAGTCGTGTCCAAAACGTCTACAGTTCATTTTGGGCTGTAGCAAATCTAAAGTATATTCAAGACCATCGAATGTATCCGGGAGCGTAAATAATACATCATGTATGAAAATCTCTTGATTGATCGAATTGAGGATAACAATCAATCATTGAACGTTTTATTGTTTACAGTTCATCAAATGAAGGAATACGTTGTTATCTCTTAAAATTTGTTCTTTTAATTTATAAATGTTTTACAAGTGCATATAATGAAGATATCATAGTCCGCAATATTTGACAAAGGAGAGTAGATACCACTTTTAGTGTTTTCATTACAGATAATAAAAATGTTGCTAAAAATTTAACGTTCTCTCTTTTCTGAAGTTATAGAGATTATATAATGTCTTTTGGGGTCAGATTTGTAATGCATCATTGGCATAAACAAATGTATGTCATACGATGCGATATTTCAGAAAAATGAGAGAGATTTTTGTTATCTTTATTTGACGATTCTAAATGTGTGATGAGTTGATTTATTATCAAATTTCGAAAAAACTGTATTTCCGTTCTTAACCGGTTTGTAATACTGACTTATTTGCAAGGTTTTAAATATAATATAAACTGCGGTATGCCGATGAATATGGCTGGCCGAATTCATTTATGGCTTTGAATCCCATTGCATTTTCTTACCCTGAAGTATTCCATTTTTACTGTTGTTTCTTCGTATATGAGACCCTGCGGTAGGACCTTGCCATTTGATGCAAAATCAGTATTTGTACATGCACAGAAGAATTTTTATTTATTTTTCTTTTAAAGTTCACTTTGTTAGGTGAACTTTAAAAGAAAAATTTCATTTTAATCTTCAGCTTTTCAACAACCTCCTGTAAATTCTTGGATTCTTTTTCTGTAACTAGACATTTTTTAGGTGATCAATAAAAAATTAACGAATAATTAAAGTAGGAAAAGTTAAAAATAAATTTACATTACGCATTTAAATTTACATTTAAAATAATAAGTTAGGGCAAAATACGATTATTGCAGCCCCTAAACTGAGATTAAATGTGAAGAAAAGCAAGTAGACATCGGAATTTTTTTGATGTTATATATATTTAATGTATATATATTCTTATTTGTAATATTTTATCCTAAGACTAAATGCGTTGTCTGTATTGCACAAAGTTTACTGTGTATGCATGTACTTTTTATATAAAGTGTGTATGAGAGCGTGTCGTACACTTTTCATCTATCTAATCGGGTATGCTTGGAAAGGTGTATGTGTACGTCTATGGCAAAGTGTTTATTATCTCCATTTGGGAGGAAGAAGAAAGCTAGTCTCTGTCAGTTGGTGAACATATTTATGTGTTAGGAATTTCATTTTGTGCCACTGTATAGTTGAGGAATTTGGGGACTGATTGCAGTCTTGTGTTTGTAGGGCGATGATCGGCGCCTGACGACTGAAGAATGAGCTGTATCGAGCTGCCACGACCGAGCAACCTGCTCAGTGTCAACCCCCTGTAAGTCCAATTTTCTCATTACCATATGAGTAAATTACATTCTCTGTCGTCTTCAATCAATAATCATTTGCAAGCGCAATTACGTACGACAGCTGATGGGTGACATGCTTCCTTTAACTAAATCATCACGAAATCCGGAAGTAGTAAAATCAGCTGAAGACGAGCACGCGAGTTCATTGTCTGAAATATTCATTTATTAACAAACCATGCATGGTCATACATCCTACGTCTATATAAGCAGGTATAGATCATAAATGAATTGCATTTTACAGGTAACAGCGTTGTTCGAACGTCTTAAAAACTATGAGCTTATTACGAATGACGTCGCTATCTACTGTGCTACAGAAAACGGAAATAATAAATCTAATATTATTACAGATGGAAAAAGTCGCAGTCGACTCAAAAACTGGCTACAGTCAACTTGTAGTTGACCGATTGGCAAGTTGTTGGTAAGCATACCAGATTGCGAGCGGAATAATATTAACAGTGAAATATCTGAAGTGGATATTACATGACTTCCTGGTACGGCGTATTAAATGATACACATTTTTTGTTGCGCGTAAAAACTCAAAACATTGCCATTAAAAATTGTAAAATACAGTAAAACTTAAAATACCAAATAGAACTAAAAACAGTTAAAAAGAAAGACAATATTTGCAATTAAAATTTGTTTCTACACAAGAACAAGCAATTCGGTGAGCGGGCAGGAAGGCAAATTTTTCAGTGCACAGGCATTTAAAGTTAACCAATGGTCCCACTGGGTAGAAAGACTGTAGTTGATCCACAAGCAGATTTAATTCACTATGTAAACAAATAACCGCCACATTAGGCCTAACGACACTTAAGCTTTTAGATCGTTGATAATTCTAATACTAATGCATGCAGATTAACTAAAGGTAGGGCTTAATTTCCAAAATCAGAAGTGCGGGAGCCCTCTAGAAGGCCATCAGGAACAAGGATAAATAAATAAATAGAAAAACTAATAATTAAAATAATTAGATTGAAATTAAAATTCAATAAATATAAAGGTATAGATGAAAATTTAATAAATTGCTAAATCAATTATAAATAATTAAATAAAAGAAATATTGGGCCCTGTCTTATATGGGATTGGACTTAGAATTTCAAACAAAAACTAAGAAATTTCAAACAAAAACTAAGAAATAGCTCAGCCGATCTCCAGCTGAATTTAGACCCTAAATACATCCGTACAACATCCGATTTCATTAGGGGCGGACTCTTTTTTCCAGCATACCAGTGGAAAAAAGTTAAACGATTAAAGCGTCACTGGTGAAAATAGAGAGAATGCTGGGCACAGTATGAGAGTATGGAAAGAAATTTTAATGGAGAATAATTGTAGCTTCGAAATCAGAGAAGACTCCAACGCTTTCTGATCGCGAAGCCTGCCAATATAATTCTAGCTGTCAAAGAGAATGCGACTGGACAAAAAAATTTCTATCGAATCCGATGCGATTACAACATGCGAACAAATGTAAGGTCTGCAGAAGTGACAACTTTTGTTCCCCATATTTGGTTACATAATTCAAGTCTGCAGGTGCTCTACAGTGAGATGTCACTAGCACTGGACGTGGAAGACCAAGGTAATCACTCCTAATACTTTCGGTAACAAAGCATTTTACCTGCTTTCGTAAATTTATTGCACTATTTGGAAATGTAGGTAAGGGGGGGCTTTTCTTTTCCTTAAAAGTCTTAACCTCCGTCAAAATGTTTGTTCCCCAGAGAAAGACAGGCAAAGTTATAATCGATGATAGAGATATATTTATATTTAAAATAAAATGTGTCTGCTGAAATCGTGCTTCACTTACATAAAAGAAGTACGGGAGCCCTTTTATTTAGGGCTCCGTTGCGCTCCAGCTGGAATTACGATTTATCTCAGAAACTGAGAAGTACCGGAGCCAGGCTCCCGTGGGCTTCGGCGTAATTTAAGTTCTGACTAAAGGCATAAAAAAAATTAACTGGATCCTAAGAATATCATAGCTCAAATCACATTTGAAGCTAAAATTCCGTAGTTTACCAATATATAAGATTAAAAAAACAGAGCTCACCGAGCCGGGTAAGAGAGTGAATATATATACATTTACTCGTTTGGAGCGGCTGACTGAAAGAAAAAATGGAGGTGAGCACCTAGATGTTATAGCAGTCTCATATACAAAATTTCAGCATTATAGGGCTAATCATTTTTGAGCTAAATGAGATATAAGCAAAAGCTCTTCTGAATCCATTTTGGATAAAAAGAGTTCTTTATTCTGTCCATACATACAGATGTCACGCAAAAAATCTTTTAAATGGATTCGAGAGGTGTCAGAATAGTATTTTCTTTGGAATATGATACCCGAAATTTTTGGCGAACTCAATACTTCCTTTACTTCGCGCAAGAAAGTAAAACGTTATGAAGATTTTTTCAAGATATGAATAACTGTAGTTGAATTTAAATTGCAATTCCGCCACGATTATCTATATAAATGCGTTCGCCCACTTACTGTCAATTTCGTTATCTGCTATACAAGAGGCATTGAACTTATGATGAATCCTTCAGGTAATGAAAATACAGAGTATCTGTCTAACAAAATACACACGGGCTGTTGCCAGTTCTTACTGTTTACATGGCGAATGTTGAAAGAAAATGCACAAAACATAATCGTAACAGATAATCAGCTGATAGCTCGGTAATATTTAAAAATATTTTTAGTTGTTTTCGATATATTTTGAGGAGCAGATAATAAAAGAAGTGCCATGTAGGTGAATAATAATTTTGTCAATTTTTCTGCACTCCTTTTTACATTCTTGTACGAAGTAAGGGAAGTGTTGTAATCGTGAAAAATTCCGGGTATCATATTTCAACGAAAATAGCCCGCTCTTGAATCCATCTGAACAAGGTTTTGCGTGACATCTGTGCGTAGAAACAGATTAAAGGGTTCTTTTCCCCAAAACTCATTGTAAAATGAATTTAAAATGGATTCAGAAGAGATTTTTTCATGGTACGTATGTACGGATGTATGTTTGCATCCCGCGTAACTGAAAAACAAGTAGCCTATAAACGCTGAAATTTTGTATATAGGACTTCTGTAACATGCATATCCCTGAGCCGATTATATAGGTTACAGTAAAAGTAATAAACTGGTGATTATATATAATAACCGTTAATTATGCGTATTCACCACTAAATTTGGTAAATATGATAATTTTGTTTTTAAATTTATCAAATTAACCGGTTTGTTTGCATAACTCCCAACTCGTAATGGTAAATGTGATAAATATCTTGACTGATTGGGCCAGTAGAATAGAGTTTTTTTCCTTTTTCTTTTGAGTAGTTACTACTCAGAAAGATATTTTTTCGTTGGACACTATGACGTAAGAGACCACGAATTAAAATATTTTATATTTTACAATAAATAAGTCAATAAATGATTATTTTAAGTCACATATATTTATTTACCCTGAACGAAATTTGAGTAAGGGACTGACAGGTGTTGTGAAATGGGGGGGATGCAATTTACATGAACTTGTACAAAACAGTTTCAGATTTAAAAAAAAAAAACTGCAGTTACATATAAAAAACAAACTAAGCCCATATTCTAGAGGAGGAAAAAACATAACTTCAAATAACATTAAATGTTATTACTACAAATTACTACATATTTTTAGTAATTTGTTATTTAGAATTGCAAAGTTTGCCAGATTTTTTTGCCTACATTTGTACTTACCAGACTCGCATTTGTCTCTTACAAACACATCGCCGATATCCCGGACCTCCAGAAAGTGATGTCTTTCTAACGCATTCTCGAAGTGATATTACTAGATCTGGAACATCGTCTAGCAAAATAAATTTTTCTTTACAAATTGTGAATTGATTTCTGGGTATACAACTGTGAAAATCTTCCTTGATTCGTTACTAACTGATAATTCTCTTCATTTTGAATTTCTACTATCACAGCTAATAAATTTCGGGTATCACTTCTTGCTCTGTCAGCGTCAGGTATTCGTAGTTTCACTGTGTCACCAACTTTAACAGGTGGAAATTTAAGATTTCAAACCTTCAACAATTTCTTTGCTTGTAATTCTAAACCTTTTTTTAGCACTCATTTTGTGTTTTCTTACTTCCTCTTCCCTGCATAAAATATCTGTCTGGATTAGAGTGACCGTAGCTTGATTCTCTTTCTGAGTCTTAAAATCAACCTCAGATGGAGGGTCATTTTGAGATGATCGTTATTGTCCATATTAGAAACATTTTCTCTCTCGCTATTCGTGTTTTCGGAAGCATTATTAACTCTCTCGATTAATGCCTGAAGCTCTTCTTCAGTGCTAAGATGTTCGATAGAGTCATTCAGGAAGGAAAACGTTTTCAAGCCAAATTTTGAAGACGTTCCAAACATTGCTTCATAAGGAGAACACTTGATGCCTTCATGAAATGCTCTATTTTTCATAAGTTCCACAAAAGGCAACCTTTTGGACCATTTACTGGTGTGATTGCTTTCCAACCATAAACTTAGCATATTTTCAATATCCTGATTTGCACTTTTAACCGAACCTTGAGTCTGGATGTGCCTAGGTTTTCCGTGCACAATTTTCAGATCCGGCCGCATTGCACAAGCTTCTTCTACGATTTTGTTACTTAACAACTCACGACCGTTGTCACTTTGCAATACACTGGGGGCTCCAAATATAGTAAAAATATCAATTACGTGATATGCAACCTTTTCTGCACGTCTGCTTTTTAGGGCGCGCAACTGTACAGACTTCGTCAAGTAGTCTTGATAGACAAATATAAACTTAGTCATTATCTGGTTGTGACTCCATGCCAGTTAGAACCACCTGGCATTTTGAGTTGTACTTTTTTTTTTTTTTTTTTTTTTTTTTTGAAGTTCTTTTAACGTCCTGTTTCAACCACCATGGCCTATTGATAAGAGTGCCTCATGAATTATGGTAAAAAGCTCTTCAAAGTACACCTAAAAACCAACACTGGAGTTGTCTTTACTTACGGGAAAGATAGGTTTTTCAACATTGCCTACTTTCATGATATCGTATCTTTTTAGTCTTCGATAATCTTCCGGTTTTTTTCCCGCTACTTTTGTTGTTACTAGTATTCACTTTTTTTAACAAATCATCATATCTTTCTTTCGTCAGAAAACCACTGTTTGCTTTCTTAGTATCCATAATATTAACTAATTTGGAATTAAAACGCTCAAGCATGCCAGCCATTATTCAATATTTTAAATACAAAAAAAAAAAAAAAAAAAAAAAAAAAAAAAAAAAAAAAAAAATTAGATGCAACGAAATGAGAACTACCGCTGAAATCACGTGATTGTCACGTATTGAAAGAAGCCAAGCATTGAGCAAGCGCAAACTGAACGAATTTTCTAAAGTTAGGGACTTTTATCACATTTACCATTAACGAATTGAGAATTATGCAAACAAACCGGTTAATTTGATAAATTTTCAAAAATTTATCATATTTACCAAGTAATTACCGGTTGTTATATATAATTACCGAATTAATCACATTTACCGTAACATATATTTGTAAGAAAAATAAAGAATATTTAAAAGATTAAATTAGCTACGTAAATTTCCCTTCTCAATTCTCAAAATAGTAATCTCTCTGCACTGCGTCATTTCTAGATTAATCCATGTCATATGACTCTTACATAATTCTGATGATGTAAATGGAACTAAAACTCGAACAGCCAATAGTAATTTTATAGCAGTATGAACTATCCAATCAAAATGCATTGAGAACCAAAACTAACTCAGTCTGAATTAAGATTGCACCCTGAACATAACGCACTTGCTTTCAACGCTTTGGCCTAGCTGGACTGTTGTCTTGTCTGCATCGTCTGTCTTACTGAAAATTAATCCAAAATGGAATAGGCACATTTAGTGTGCCAACTTGATTGGGCCCACAACATGTTTGCTGAAATAAAAAATATAGATTTAATCTGCTTTTGTCTCCAATTTCCTATTCATTGTGGATCAACACTTCTACGCCGTCAAAATTCCTGTTGGTCATTACTTCTGACTTTGTTTTTATTAT
>KK122497.1:786271-806347 GCA_000611955.2 Stegodyphus mimosarum
GCAGTCCAACTAGACCGAAGCGTAAAGAGCAAGTGCGTTACGTTCAGGGTGAAATCCCAATTCAGACTGAGTTAGTTTTGGTTTACAATGCATTTTGATTGGATAGTTAATACTTCTGTAAAATTATTATTGGTTACTTGACTTTTAGTTCCATTTACATCATCAGAATTATGTAAGTGCCATATGGCATGGATCAATCTAGAAATGACGCAGTGCGTAGAGAGGTTATTATTTTTAGAATTGAGAAGAGAAAATTACGTTAATTTAATCTTAGACATATTCTTTATTTTTCTTACATATATATATATATATAAATGGGCTGTAAAATCCCTTCTAAGAGAAATTATGGAGAAAAATGATATTGAGTCGCTAAATCTGCGAGCTGATTTTCTTCGCTTTCATTAGAATTGGTGCAGTTTTTCATTAAAATTCAGATCATTGTGGAACTCTATATAAAATCTAGTAAACAGGGATAAATAATGCTGCATCGGCTGTTATTTTATCAGAAGACCCATTTTTTAAAGGGATCTCAAGACTTCAGGAATCATAAGCTGTATTTCATTGTAATTGTTACTACATTCTCAGCTGATATCAGACCTTCTTGACTTGCAATGGAATGTATAGAATTGCAACTGAATATGCAACATGAAGAAACTGAATTTAGATGAATCTCTTTGATTTATACCTTCTTAGAATATTTTTTTCTTGATATCTCTTTTTAGAAGAATGTGGCTTTGCAAACAGTAATTTTTCAGTTTTAAAGATGTAGAAAATAAAGAAAAAACAGAAGTTTCAGGCACGACTGTCTTCTTTTTAATCACTACTACATCAAATAACAATAGTATTCAAAATTTGAATCAATGTTCACATTAAAAATGTGACACATTTTTTTCCCTTTCTAACATGTCTTAAATTAAAATGTAGCTGCATTTTACTTGATGCCTGAGAGAAAGAGATTTTATTATGGTCTATGTGTGTATGATAGATGGCGTACTTCTGTCTGCAATGCTACACTTGTTGCATGTGATTGGCCATTGGTCTTAGTAGCTCTAAAACGTTGAATACTACTGGCTTAAATGTTCATTGATCTTCCTTCCTAGTGGACATACTTCAATAAAATTCATGAATGAGTAAAAGTTATGATTGGGTAGAAAAATTAAAAGCTCGAACACTAGTGGGATTACTGAAATTTTAAAGAGGCTCAATAGCCAACTATGCACTGGCAATTGATTGGCCTAATGAAAATCTCATTGATTAGTAATAATAATAATTATAAAAATTTATTATTAATTATTTGTCAGTATAAAGCTATATCATGTAGTAAGGAAGAAATCATAAAATAAATATGAGAGAAGAAATATACAAAAATATTTTATGTTTGTTACAAATCAGTGATACTTTTTTAAATATGTAAATTTTGCTGAAACACAAACCAAAAAAATCAACCAACTTTGTCAAAAGATAAATTGTTATTATACAAGCACTTGTAAAATCTAAAAGAAGATTGTGCCAGCTTGCCTCATGAAATGCTGTACTTTAACATATATATGATCTTGATATTATGATGCAAGATGAGTTGATTGCATTGAAGGAGCATGTTCAATCACAGGTCTTATTTAAAACATACATGTATATACTAAGTTTTTGAGAGGAATATCCCAAACTGAAAGTTGTCACCAAATAACATGACTGACTTTTCCCTCTACCTAGTTGAAGCAGGCTTTAGCCAAGCCAATGGAAAACAAGAAACAAGTTGGATATTTAGCCAAGCCAATGGAAAACAAGAAACAAGTTGGATATTTTTAAATGATTTAAGAATTAAGCAATTTAGGAATTAAGCCATAACAAATCAGTCACATTGATTAAAATCAAACTTTTTGTGCAGTTAGAATCTCTGATTTTGTGTCCAAAAATTTGCTTATATCTGTAAAATTAAAAGAAATTTTAATGCAAAGTGTAATAAAACATTAATCTAATAAACAATTATTTCAAAACTTTTGTTCTCATACTTAGTCTAATTATTATCTTTAAAATTGTTTATGTGCAATTATTTATATTATGTTCATGCAGTATACTGTATATCGTAGGAAAAAAAATGTATGAAGAAACATATCATTCTTCTCGATACATGAAAAATTGTAAATCTCTGACTTAGGAAAAAATGTGTGGCTGATGAAAATCCATGTGATCAGCCATCATCTCTGTTGATACAAAAGCTCATGCCAAGAGAACTGTTGCTTTGATTAGCTAAAACTGGCAAAAATGTCAGAACCGGCTGCATGCTCAGAATAATCACTTTTCATGAGCCATAGTGCACAACATCATCGGGGTACAGTAGCTCCTGCACATGGTTGATCTTCTATGGATAGAAGTTGATAATCTTTTGTAAGATTTTCCATACCGTACTGTAAGACATATTCATATTCCGAGCTACTCCACGAGTGCTAGAAGTGGCAGCAATATTGTCTGGTCCTCTGTCGACAATCTCCGTGGCAACTGCTTCAATTGTATCCTGTGCTACAGGTTTTCGTCCTCTGCCTGACTAAACCTTCAGAGAACCTGTTTTCTCAAACATTGCAACCATTGCTTTTAGCCCATTAACTGACACAGGATCATTACCTTTACACATTTTTTTTGTGTAGATTTTACGCTTTTTTAAAAGTGTTGCCATTTTGCACTTGAACTAAATCAGAAAATGTGCATAATAAAAGGTAATTTTATTCCGTATTAATTTGCATTTGTTAACACACTATTTTCTATTACACAGCGTCAAATATCCCCCTAGCGGTGACTTTTGAAACTAATTTTTTTTTTCGCGGAATCCTTCGTCCCCCGTCTTGTTTAATCTTCCTACAAAATGTGGCGTCATTCTCGCAAATAGATCGCGCTACAGAACACTGTGAGCACTGTCAGTTTAATTATGGCCACCGGGTATGATGTGCAATATCGTCAAAACATACTCTTTTAGAAACTTCACATTCCCAAACATAGTAATTTTTTAAAAGGATATTTGGGGTATAGTGGGTTTTCATTGACAAGTTAACATTATGAGGAATCAAATTGGTAGATTTGTTAAATGTACAGTTGCACTTAATTAGAAATTGATGATATTGATTAAAAAATATATACTATTGGCTGTTTATTTCTTTGATAAGTAGAGGCATCTCATGCATTTCGCATGGCAATATATTTTTTGCACATGTTAATTAATTTCTGATGTACACGTCTGCTTTTAAAATTAATTATATGCCAGTAAAGTAATTTTAAGGAAAATTTACTGCTTTAACATTGATGTAATTGTACAGGTTGCTAATAATTATATGAAAGAAAACTTCTCATTCTTCTTTTTCTCATTTTATTTTAGGTGACATTAACTTTTTATACTGAAGATGGTAGTCAACAGCGACTTGTGGTTGAGGAAAATCTGAGGGTGTTGGACTTGTGTCAGCTTCTTGCTCTCAAATTCAACGTTGCCAGATCTCATACATGGACCCTTATTGAACAGCTAACATCACTTGGAATAGGTGAGACTCATTTCTTTGCTGATTATATATATTATAATAGTAATAGCTTGTGAAATACAAAAATATCTTATAAAATATTCATGGGATATATTTAAACCTTGCACACTAAATTTTGCCAGAAACAGTGTTCTGTTTCTTTTATTTCTTTATTCCTATTCTTCAAATTTTACAGCAGAGGGAGCATTTAACATAGCGTTTAAAGAAAATTGAATTTACAGTTCTAGCATGATTTTTAAAAAATAGATTATCAATAAAATACTATAGTGGGATGTAAAATACATGAATGAAATAAAAAAAAATTCACATTTTATTCTAAGAAATTATGCTAGAAATTGTAATTAAAAATTGGGAGATGCATGTATAATTTTCAAGTGACATACATATGTTTAGCAGATTATTAGGCTGTTCATCTTGCAAGTACATCTTTATTTACACTTTAAAAACAAACAAACTAAACCTAGCTGTGTAATGTGCTTTTGTTTAATGTTTGCTGATTTGTTACGGTATGTATAGTCTGCCTGTGAAATTTGTAAACGAGGTTCCTGAAAACTCTTATTTGACTTCTCTGAATGTGTCAGCCTATCATCATCTTCGAAATAGTTCTTTTTGTTATTAATGTCTCTTTCCAACATAGTTTTCATTGTTAAAAATCAGTGCTGCATGTTTGCTATCTGTATCTTGACAGTTTTTGTATTTCCAAAGTGATGCCCATACAACTTTATTTCGATTTTCAAAAGAAAGAAAAAATCACAGGGCCAAAATCTCGTAAATGGAAAGGCTCTTTGAGTACAGTGATTAAATTATGGCCTAATAATATATGAATAATTGACACTGGAAGTGATGGTACATTATCATGATGTAAATCCTTTTGCTTCCTTCCACCAACAGTGGCCACATATGTCATACTAAGCTACATTCAGGAACTGCTCTTATAGGATGAATTGTGCACAGTTCTGTGACTTTGAGGGTGGGTCTTTCATCTATTGCTTCAAGATTCTAGTATTTACAGTTCATTCTATGCTTTTTTGATGTGAAACTTCAATGTCAGATTATATTTGCAAGCCCTAAAAATTATTCTGTGTAATTATCTTGTCAGTAAAATTGTGATTTCATTAATCAACACTGCATATCTTCCATTCGATTTTTTAAAGTTTTGTTCCACCATCCATTCGATTTGTTCCACCACTCAAACATTTTAGGGTGATATTAATTCACATTTTTTTCATTTGATCAAAATTAAAGTCACATCAGGAACACATACAATCTGCCCATGCACCACAGATGTACAAGCGGTTTTCCTTAAATTTAACTGTTTAACAATCATACTAACAATTTATAATCAGTCGTGCTCTATACAAGACAAACATGTAAGCAATGCTTTTATCAACAAGTGCAGTTGGAAGATCTCATGCTCTCACATTATCCTATGTCTTCTCACCCTTCTTGGAAACATCCAATCTGCTTAAATTGCACTATATCAGTGACTCTTTATATTGACTGTCACTCTGCTTCAGTTTTCCCAAGTTTGATGATAAATTTCGCTTTAAATCCATTAATACATTGCTCTTCATTTTTCATTTTTATTGTACATCAAAATCATTTTCATATAAAAGTTATTTGCAGCATATATATCTTATAAAAATAAAACTTGCACTGAAGATAAAGAACTCTGTGGCTGAGAATTCTGTGGCTGTGTCTTTCACCTTTCAACATTACTGTAGCATTGCCATGTGGAGAGAAATAACATCGGTTCACAATCTTTCTAGACAGATTACATGTTTCTCTGTTTAAATCAAATATCGTTAATCTGTTTTATTGTTTTTAAAATCTATCCATTAAAAAAAAATATTCTGCTCTCTCCCAGAACGCAGTTTAGAAGACCATGAAGATATTCTACAAGTATATGCATTATGGAATCACCAAAAAGAAGGATCTGGGAGTGGGAACAAATTTCTTTTCAAGCAGGACTTTTGTAAATATGAATTTTTTCGTACACCACAGGTAATTAATATTTTTATGTTCTAAAATTTAAAAAATACTTTTGAAAGTAGCATCATCGTTTAACCAGTTGAATTGAAACTGCAATAAGTTGTCTCTTTACATTAATTGCCGTTAAATAATTTTCGCCTATGTGACGATATAGAAATAAAAACTGTATTTGCTTTTCTTATAGCAATTTTTTCCTCTGTCTATGCTGGATCTGGGATCTGTTCCATTGGACTGTTTATCTGAATCACCAGATTTGGCAAAATTTGTCACTCTGCAGGTAACAGTATTTGAACATTGTCCTTATCCTCTTGTTTATACACCAGATAGTCATCAAAAGTAAAATAAATGATATTGAAAATATGTGTACAGCATTATTCAGTGGTATATTAACAATATATACTTAAAAATGAAATGCCAAAGGGTATCAAACAGTTCACATCACAAACCGAATAAGACTGGGAGAAGAGCACTAACTCTGAAAGATGCAAAATGATTAAAAAAAAATATGCGGATTTTTAGATACAAAAAGTTGTTGGTACGTTTATTACAAACATCAAAGCTAACCCAAATGTTTATTCTGGTTTTCAAGAGTTAGATTCTTATTTCCTCTTGTTGCCACTTCTCGAAAACAAATTATGGAAAAAGAGAGAAGCAGACTGTAATAGGGAATGAATGCTCATAACAAAGTATACGACAAATTGTCTGTTTATTGCCCATGGTTTCATATGATTTGGGCATTATGTGAAAAGGATCTTCTTAAATAAGGGGTATCAATATTTATTTATGTTCTCAGACATAATGCAGTTTCAGAAGTGGTAATTTTAGGGATTTGGTTGCCATGAGAGCTTCCGTTGTGTTTTTATAGTCAACAAAGAAATATATATATTTTCTAATTGATTATATATATAAGATTAAAAATATAAAAGCAAATATCTAATTGGCAAAAGCTCCTTAATTCTTCATTTTAATTTTGGTACTTCCCCTTTCTGTCCTAAAAGTAAGTATTGTGGTGTCGTAACAATGTATAGCGACACAGCTGTAATCAACTGTATTCATCATGAAGATTAAGGATCCAATTTTATTTTCAGGATATAAAGAATTCTTTGGAAGCACATTCTGCAGGTGATGGAATTTGCACCCCTTAATTTTAAATATGCAAATCACTTTGTTACAACAGTTGAGGTGGCCAGTTAATTACATGCTTCTGTAGTGAGAGCAGGGGACAAAAAAGTGATGTGTAATAGGTAGCTGGAATATTTAAAGACTCAGATCCTTTTTTCATTCTTGAACAGCAATTGGGCAAGAGCTTTTGCAGCACTGAGAAATGATGAGGCAAAATGGTGCAATACAGACTCTCGAAGAGAGAATGTTTTTAGTTAAAATTAAGAATTTAAAAGTATATGCGAATTTTTTTTTTCCTATTTTGTATTTTACACATACAGACGTGCGCATAGACACACACACACAATCTCTATCCATCCTTTTCAGTTGTAAGATTCGCAGCTGTGAAATTTAAACTGTAAGGATTAAAGTTATATTTTTTGGCTTTTATGTTTTTGTACATGCATGTAATTAGGACATTATATAGTAGTCATGTTCTTATTTAATCACACTGGGGAATTTATGCTCGTGTTTGAGTAATTTATTTATTTCCAAATTTTATATTAGTGTATTGCAATTAAAGGTTCATTCAAACATGCAAGGGAGGTGGAATGTGATCATGCCCAAATTATTGCAGATTTTTGGGGGGAGTGCTCATTCTTCTTGATAAGTCTGTAGTCTTCTGAGAAATCGACAGTAATTTATTTATTTTTGGCTAGACTGCAGATTAGGGGCCAGTCGCCAAATGAAGTGAAATTGCAATAAATCTGGTAACCTCTTGGCATCATGGAAATCGTTAGGGTTTAAAGTTACAGTTTATAGTATTTAAATGGGCTTTTTGAATTTTCACTGAAGAACGTCTATGGATATTCTTTGATTTCACTGTGCTTCTACTAGATTGTGTGAGCAAAATGGCTGACGTCGAAAGAGTTGAACTTGTGGATTTTACTTATTTCATTCGGTTGCAAGATAAGGGCGAAAGATGTGTGATAGAATGGTGCACGAATAATGGTTTGATTGCAAATATGTACGAATGTCCTAAGTGTAAAAATAGTATGAACTTAGTTGAAAGGAAAGGTGCGACAGATTAGTGTGAATGGATGTGTGTGTCCATTATATGTGGTTAAGTACGTGGTTGAAATGAGCTCGCCATTTTGAATTTCATCTCCATTGTATTGTTACGTTTTAGTGTGGATATAAGCAAATGCGAGTTTCTACTGTTTATTATAAATAAAAATTTATTGTAAAAATATAAATTACGTAGTTAAAATTGTTTAACCACTTTTTTTTTACTACACTATTGTTCATGTTTCAGTAGATCGAAATTTTGAATTTTATCTTCTTTTTTTCTTTTGTATTTTTTTTTTCAAAGTTTTAGGTTAAATATGAATCCATGCTTTCCGATCATTTGCTGCTTATTTACTGCTTATTACAATTTCTTAAATTTCGTGCTAAAACATTTTACTCCATTTTGCTACTGTCTTAAAAATGGTATATGATATTATGAAAAGTTTTAATATTGTTGATTACATAAAATACATAGTTATTAACTTTCAAATACTTTATCGTTGTTTTTCTTGAACTTCTGTTTTAGATATTTTTACATGTTTACATAATCAATTTTTTGCATGTTTACAGCATTCATTCAAATTCGCAACCATCTGATATGGCGATATAATGAGTTAGAGATTTTCTAAACCGCGCAAAAATAACCGATTTGGCGATTTTTCGAAAACGCGCCAAACTGGCCCATAATATGCAGTTTTACCTTATTTTTTTATATATCTGTTCTTCTGCCTTACTTTTTTATGTATTCACTATTCTTTTTCTTTATATTTTATTTTAAAATTTACAGTTTTTAAGCATACCAACACAAATATTAAACTTCTTATAAGTTTATTACAAGTTTTTAATAATTTTTTCACAGTCCTTTTAAGTTTTAACATTTCCTAATTTTAATCAGAAGTAGATGTACACTTTCTTTCCTAGGAGATAATCATAAATAGAAAATTAATATTTAAATTTGTATCCATGTCTCATCCACACACATACAATTAATTAGCTAAAAGTACTCAAGTACAATATTGCCGCAAAAAATATGTACATTTTTGTTCAGTGTTTCAGAAATTGATTATTTGGGTGTTAGCCAGCACCAGCAAATGCGCTACCGATAATCTGTTGGGACCTTTAGGTGATGAAATGTATTTTTGATGTCATTAGTGAGTTAAATACTCTTATATATATATATATATATTTCTGGTGGAAATTGTGTGGCAGTTACATTCAGAATGATATGAAATAAAGTTATTCATTTTTGTCTGTTTCTATATCAACTGTACTAAATAAAGAAACAGGTGATTTTCTTGAAACCAGCCTTTAATTCATAATTTAACATTCCGATTTGCAATTGCTGATGTTATATTTCCATTGTACATGTTCTGTTAGGTGCAGTTTCATTGCATTAGAATTGGAACACTCATGATTTTTTTGGGGGGCAGAGGGTGCAAAGTAACATATGCCTGGAAATAGTTCCTTGCTTTTGCTTCATTTCTCAGCAAATTTAATAGTAAATTTGTGATACAGAATGCAGTAAAAATTAATATGAGACAAATACTGTCCCAAGAATCATTGCTAGAAAAGAGTTATCAGACAAATAACGTAATGCAGATATATACTTCTTTGAGTAGTCTGAGGCCATCCCCATTTCTATCAGCTCTCTTCTTCCCCTCCTACCAAAGATATTACTGGGGGGGGAATGAAATAAAATTGCATCTTTCTTAAAAGAATGTAGAATTGCCTCAAAGTTTGTTGAAACATTTGCAGGAAAACAGTTGTGTGTGTGTGTGTGTACAGTTTGCAGAAGCTGCTGGCAAATATCCAAAAAAATGCCTTGGAAAGGAAAGTTGGAAGAAAAATTGTCTAATTTTAGCAGGTCTAAGAAAGACTACAGATATTTTAAGACTACAGATATTTTTTATGTTTTTAATAATCTCAGGAATGAATGCAAATTAGAAAAAAGTGCATTTGGTTTGATTATTATTAGTTTAAAAGACTTTTTCTCGTAAAAAAGAAACTTTCAAGTGACAGTGTGATGATTAAAAAGGGAATGTTGCAGCATTTTAAAATTTTTTATCCATTTCTTTTCAGAACATACTAAGTAATGGAGAAAAGTCACCTGTTGTGCAGAGTCTTTTGTGGTGTAAAGAACCTGGTAAGGATTCTTGGAAAAGGCTGTTCTTCCGAATTGAAGGCTCTACGCTTTGTGTTTCTTCTGCTTCATATTCTAGTAAGGTATATTAACCTCTTTTGATTCTTCTGTGTTCAGGGTTGAATTATCATATAAAATAAATTTTGAAAAGGTAGATAGTTCTGTGAGAATCTTCAGTTGATATAAATTTGCTTCTGCTAATATAAGTAAAAGATAAAAAATCTGCAATGTGTAAGATCTGGGGATTGTAGATTTTACAGATTTTTGTATTTCAAATAAAATAAAAGTTAATGTATATAGACTAACATAAAAGAGAATAAATAAATTTAAAAGTAAATAATTTCTTTTTGATTTTTTTCATGAAGAAATAATTTTATATAAAAAAAAAAGAAAATAAGGATGAAAAGCATACAAATTTTTCTGATAATAAAAAAAGAATAAATAAATTTAAAAGCAATTAATTTCTTTTTGATTTCTTTTATGAAGAAATAATTTCATAAAAGAAGAAAATAAGGATGAAAAACACATTTTTTTAATAATCTTTTTTCAAACATCCATTTACACTTATTTTAAAGCATGTTTGCTTTAAAATTTTAGAGTAATCTAGTTTGAGGTTCCTTTTCAAAATATGTACTGTCTCACTTGCATAATTTTTTTTTCTAAATTCATTTTCGTTATTAATACATGAAGGAAGATCATAAATGTATCTAAAAATTCCTGTTCTGATACAGTGAAAAGGAACTCTAAATTCCACTCATGATTAAACTTAAAATTCTGTTGTTTTTCGTATAATGGGGCAACAGCTAAACAAAAATGTTGACACAGAATAAAGCCCAAAATACAACGGTAACCTTAAAATTAATTCAAAACCCTTTGCTGTTTAAAAATATAATAATGGCTATTTTACTAAAATCATTCTGTATGGGTGATTCTTTCTTCAAGAATTTAATTCCAAAAATTTCACATTTGACGACTGCAAAAATAAAGTAATAGTAAATTAAATAATTAAAATTCATCCTGTTTTTTCTTCATCAAAGCTTAGATGAAGAATCTGCTTGCATCAAAACATGTTGAATCACAATGCTTGGCGCATTTCATGCTGTGGCGCACTTGTACATATTTGCGCTACTGCTCTTAACGAAAGACTACCAAAATTCCAGTTACTGCAAACTTACTTATTTAAAACAGCATACTTCAGTTGTATACAAATTTGCGTTTCTGGGGAAATGTTTATGTTATGCCGGATATAAGAGCAATGTGTTATGCCGGATATAAAAGCAATGATCAGTGGAATATGGTAGCTTGTTTTTATACTGAGTGAAGCCAGTATTGCCAGTTGCCAGATGATATCCTAAAACTGTCTAAGCCATTTCCCCATCCATCTGATAAGCTACACAGATTTCAGGCATTGTCAAATTTTAGATTTTTATTCTTCCATTGCATATAAACACCTAATAAAATTAACAATTGTTTTATATTTTGTGAATAAGTGTTTTTTTTTTTAAATCGTACAAGTTAAGAATTTTTAATTATGTGCTTGTTGGGCTAGGATACTAAGCAACAACCCTTGTGGCCATTTCGGGATCTCAAAGAGTATGAGATTTATACACCTATTGAAAACAGAAGCAATGCTACTCCAACATCATACAGTTTCTGTTTAAAAGTAAGTGATTAATGTATTTATCATCATGCTAAAAAATTCTCGTAAAGTTACTAAATTTGCTGAAACTTGTTTATCAGGTTTTTAAAAATTTACCATACTTGTGTAAAATGAAAACATGTCTGAGGGACATTTTTGTAATATTGAAAACATTTAAATAGTGTTCATGTATTGAAATAAATATGTGAAATATTGTTCATGTTTTCCAAATATTTTCAGAATAAAACTAAATTTTTGCAGTATTTGTTTGTATTTAAAATAAATCTACGCAAAGTACACACTTTCCTGGCTTCTTACCACCTAATAACATAACAGATTATATGAATTTTAATACTTTATCTTTTAACTTCCAAAACCTTGCATTTTTTTAAATGAATTTCTGTTTGCATCCAAGTTGAAAGTAGCTAGTTATAAATGAAGAAGCTAGTAAAAAAAATAATGGAGGCTATAAATAATGATATTTTGGGTATGTGTAAAAGAGTTTTTATTGCAGTAATGCTTTGACTTATGGAAACCTTTTATTTGTTAGTGGTAGAGCAACGTTATTAGTGGTTTGTCTCGTAAATGGGACTGTTATTGGTATTGCTTGTTACTCCTAAGGTGTAAGCAAGAGAAGGGGGGAAAGGTCTAAAAGAAACATGCTAGGTATTACCTTTCGTACACAGGCCAGCGCCGACAATAGGTGAAGGGTCATGTGGCGCATGATGGCACCTATCCAAAAAGGCAGTGGGCAGTCATTAAAACAAGCAATCTGTCTTGTTGCCTGTCTGAACACGAAAATTCTTGTCTTATTTGAATGCCCTTCCGGGTGTTGACTTGGGTAAAACCTGAGAAGTTACTGGTTGGGATCTGTACCTAGGCAGTCTCGGCCATGGGTGTTTAAAATCAGTCTCCACAGGATTGGAATCATGGCTGGCCATGCTGTATATTTCCGAATATAAGCCGAGAATACTATTTTTCTTCAAAAATTTACCCAAAATTCAAAACCCTTATATAATTTGAAAAGAAAGGAAAAACAAAGTCCTTTGATGTTCAAGCATGGCACCCATGAGGACAAAAATATTGCCTAGCAGATTAAAGAAGGATATTTTTCAATCATATCAAAGATAAATAAAACAGATGCTAACAATCATAGTTTTAATTTTGGTAATCTGATTTTGAAGCTACAGTAAGTGCTACTTAGCATGATCATAGCTGTTATTATTCAATTGCTGAAACCCCACTCTTGTATATGAGAATATGGAAAATACATTGCTTACTGTGCTCAACAATTTTGTTGGTCTGAAAATCAAAGATTCATTTGACATTCTCAGAAAACTTTAATATTCGCAGAGTGTTAGAAAATCTCCTAAATTCACAGAAATTCTCCGCGTGGTAAAGCTACTCGTCTAAACATAGATTATCAGAATCTTGTGGCTGTTACATATTCAGTTATTTTGAGAAATATGATTTAACTTTTAAATTAAAAAAAAAGGAAGGATAAGATAGTAGTATCATTAAATATTTCTTTACCTGTCATTGACCCATTAGTAACAGACTGATTTATGCTGTCAAATACTAATAGTAAGACCTGTGGATAAATTCGTGACAAATTCCTTGAAATACCTGTTGGTAAAATTTTGGGTGGAACTATGCATATAATTATTTTGCATTTTTCTTTTAAGTAATCCAGTCTTGATGGTTGAAAGGTTCCATAATTTTATTTACATGCACAAAGTAAATACAATAGAAGCCGCTCAGTATGATCATGGTTAATGCAATCATATGAATACTTGTGTCCAGTTGCCAAAGTTCTGTCCCTTTGTATACAAAAATAATGAAAATACCTCACTTATTGTTATGAGTGATTCAGTTTTATGAGCTTCATTGAATAATTATTTTTAAATGGAAGTAAAATCACCAGATACTTTCAAGATGGATTAAAAAAAAAATCGAAGTGACACAGAAATGTCGCCAATAAAGCATTAATTCACCAAGCAGCTTAATTTCAATTTTAGTCAATCATTTCAAACTAGGCGAAAAAGGGTGGGAAAGAAAAATTCTAATCTGATGTAGATTTTTAATAACTCTATGATAATCAAAAAAAAGAATATCCCCTCTTTCAAGAGGGATCAGACACATATCCCTCTTTTTCAAGAGTAAGAAAATTCTGAAGAATCCTTCCCCCTTAACTCCCAAGATTGCTTTTTTGCTAAATTTAAAATTTTATACTGACAAGTTCTCTTCCAATGAGAGATACTCTCCCAGTATTAAGAGTAGGGGTAAAGCATAAAGTAAGCTCCAGAAACATTATGAACCATTCATGAGTAGACTTTTGCATTAAAGACATTAAGAGACTCTTGCTTTTCGTTATTAAAATGCTGTGAAATTGCTTATGTATATGGTCTAAAATTCCATTACTGTTTTGGTGGATATCTTTTCTCATCACATAGTGTTATGAAAATAGCTGTGGACAAACATAATCTTATTAAACAGTGCACAAATTTTCCATTCATTTGTTGTCTTGTATACAATTTGTGGTATCTGTGCCATTTTATTTTTTCTCTGGAAGATGAGCAGAAAGAGAAATTGTTAGCAGCAAATTCCAAACTGCAGGTGATTGTGTTGGCTGAAAATTCTAACAATATGCCTGCTGGGTATTTCTTCTTGGATAAAAAACAAGTTCGAGAGTGAAGAAAACAAAAATTTTTTTTGAATTAACTGAAATACCAAAAGCACAAAAGGGAGCTTGTGGACCAGATTTTTCATTTTAAGCATTGACACAACAAACCAGCAGTATAAAGAATTTCGAAAGCAGAACAACTCATTTTTATAAAACAATAACTCATTTATTTTGAAATGATTTTTTTTCATAAACTTCAAAAATAGTATAAACTAAATAAATAAAAAAGGACTATATGTGGGGATCTATTGCTTGTGTCCAGCTAATGGAAAAGCACCTATGTTTTTTGCAAGATTAATGGATTTATATATAAGCTAGCCTCCATAATTTAGCTAGAAAAGTTCCAAAAATTCTTAGTTTATATACAGTATATATAGTATCTGTTTGAATATTAATAATCCTTTTTTAAAAACTGATTCTTAATTCATATCGTTTGCTGGTGAAAAAAAGGTTACGGTTGTGTTAAAAGTTTCATAAAATACTAAGATTTTTTTAAGAAAAATTTCCATACTTATTAATTATCTGCACTTATTTCCTGAAAAGTCACCAGCTGTCGGCGACTAGGTGACAAACTAAGAATTACAAAAAATACAACCACTTAACAAAATTAAAAACATGAAAGCATTCAAAATAAAACACTTACTTTTCTTGTTCTGTTCCTATCCCTGTAGACAGAAACAACCATTGAATGTTAAGTCGGAAATCAGTTTTAATTTTTTGCGCCCATACATGCATACCTGGGGTGTCACATGAATAGATTTTGCTAATGTCATAGGTTGCCTGTTTTAATTATATAGTGCATTGTCTCATGAATATTTTTCAAGGGGGTGCAGATAATCAAAGTACTGAACTTTCATTTTACTTTAAAACTGATGTGTTTATGAATATGAAACTTCTTAGAGAATTTTAAAATTGGAGCAAATTGAGAGACATTGAACTAAAAGTTTTACGTTAATGCGAATTTGATTTCTTAAATTTATCACATAGTATATCTATTAATATAATACTGAATTGTGTGCAGATCGCCCCCTTTTTTGTGTAGTGTATGTTATTGTGTAACATGTGTAATTGACTAATTGCAAGCAGATCTTTTTTTTTTTTAAATAATTTTTTAATGTATATTTTTGTGTAGTGTGTGTGCTTGATCAGATGGTTTCCTTTTAGAATTCCATTTGTCCTGAAGAAGACTCTAGAAATCTTTTGTGGTTTTGTTGTGAAACTGAGAAACATCGACAATGTTGGATTGTGGCTTTACGACTTGCCAAAGTTAGTGTCTTCTTATTTTTAAATATTTATCAAATTAAATACATACCAAATTAAAATTTGTGTTAGAATATTATTGAATTAATTCTTTGATGTGCATATATAAACTGATGCTTAAATTTCTGAGCTTTTTTTTTAAATTATGAAAAAGTGCAATAGTAGATTTTTTTTTAAAGCCGCAGAACTTTTTAACCACCAGCTTAGAGTACGGTACATTGGAGACATACCACTAGCTTGGGGTACATTCTATTTTAGACACAAAATCAATTTTCTGGTTCTTTAAATAGACGTTTAGATAATAGCTAGTAGCTGACACATGCCATTCATTTTAATGGTGATGATGATTAATGAAAGAAATCAAATTTCTATTTAATATATTGATATATAAATAAAAAGATTCAATTCCTGGAAAAAAGACCAGATTACAGACATTGCCCTCTTTTTCTATAGTGTGCTATGCAATAACTTTTCTAGTGAAGTTTTCTTCAGGTTTTATTTTCAAGTGCACAGGGACATAGTTTGAGAATGCTAATGATAATGCCACTTGGACCAGATTTAAAATAAAATTTCTTGTGTGTGATGAGTTTCTGCATATTTGTAATAGAATCAATTCCTTATTAAGGCTTTTTTTTCCTTTAAAATTTTTTTCTTGATTTTTATTTATTTATTAAATATAAAACTTTAAAAAAACAGATCTTCCTGAATTCAATAAAGAATTTATTTTGATGGCTTCAATTTTTAAGCTGCTAATAGGTAGATGTGCCCAGTTCCTTGATGAATTTAACTATGTTCATAATTTGTTTGCTCTTTTTTAGGGCCTGTTATCCTTAATTTCAACTTATGTCATATAGTCGGTGCTCTTCATACTGTTTGAAACTTGATAAATCATTGCTTTTGATATTTGAGTATTTTTATAAAGTTAAAAGAGAACAATTTACTTAGTTTGGCATCTCAGTTTATTACCTCTAAAGCATAAATTCAGAATGGTAAAATTACAAGGGCTGTCTGCCTAAGAGGAGGTTTTATTTTCAAGTGCACAGGGACATAGTTTGAGAATGCTAATGATAATGCCACTTGGACCAGATTTAAAATAAAATTTCTTGTGTGTGATGAGTTTCTGCATATTTGTAATAGAATCAATTCCTTATTAAGGCTTTTTTTTCCTTTAAAATTTTTTTCTTGATTTTTATTTATTTATTAAATATAAAACTTTAAAAAAACAGATCTTCCTGAATTCAATAAAGAATTTATTTTGATGGCTTCAATTTTTAAGCTGCTAATAGGTAGATGTGCCCAGTTCCTTGATGAATTTAACTATGTTCATAATTTGTTTGCTCTTTTTTAGGGCCTGTTATCCTTAATTTCAACTTATGTCATATAGTCGGTGCTCTTCATACTGTTTGAAACTTGATAAATCATTGCTTTTGATATTTGAGTATTTTTATAAAGTTAAAAGAGAACAATTTACTTAGTTTGGCATCTCAGTTTTAAGAGCCTACTATATTTACCTTAATAAATTTTTTCAAACTAGATGCTTTTTTGTAAGCAGTTTTAACATTTAATTTAAACTATTATTGTTTTGAGGGAAATGAGTTGTGACTATTTTAAAAAATTATGTTAATTTGCGAACGGTCAATCAATGTAGCTCTCTCATTCTTATCTATGATGTTCTTTAATAATTGACTTAATATCCAACTGTTTTAAATTGGCATCTCATTGAATTTATCTAAATTCTGTAGAATTTGAAAAAATATTATATTTGATGGCTGAAAATTTAATTCTATTCTTGAAGCTAGCAATCTAGATTACGTATTCTACAAAATTTCATAAATTTAATGTTTGGTGATTGAAATTCTGTTTTTGAAGCAAGCAATCATTTCCTTTTGTTCTTATGAAATTTCAGTAAGTAGCATTCAAATTTAGTTCCTTACCTCTAATTAGCAGCATAAATTCAGAATGGTAAAATTACAAGGGCTGTCTGCCTAAGAGGAGGTTTTATTTTCAAGTGCACAGGGACATAGTTTGAGAATGCTAATGATAATGCCACTTGGACCAGATTTAAAATAAAATTTCTTGTGTGTGATGAGTTTCTGCATATTTGTAATAGAATCAATTCCTTATTAAGGCTTTTTTTTCCTTTAAAATTTTTTTCTTGATTTTTATTTATTTATTAAATATAAAACTTTAAAAAAACAGATCTTCCTGAATTCAATAAAGAATTTATTTTGATGGCTTCAATTTTTAAGCTGCTAATAGGTAGATGTGCCCAGTTCCTTGATGAATTTAACTATGTTCATAATTTGTTTGCTCTTTTTTAGGGCCTGTTATCCTTAATTTCAACTTATGTCATATAGTCGGTGCTCTTCATACTGTTTGAAACTTGATAAATCATTGCTTTTGATATTTGAGTATTTTTATAAAGTTAAAAGAGAACAATTTACTTAGTTTGGCATCTCAGTTTTAAGAGCCTACTATATTTACCTTAATAAATTTTTTCAAACTAGATGCTTTTTTGTAAGCAGTTTTAACATTTAATTTAAACTATTATTGTTTTGAGGGAAATGAGTTGTGACTATTTTAAAAAATTATGTTAATTTGCGAACGGTCAATCAATGTAGCTCTCTCATTCTTATCTATGATGTTCTTTAATAATTGACTTAATATCCAACTGTTTTAAATTGGCATCTCATTGAATTTATCTAAATTCTGTAGAATTTGAAAAAATATTATATTTGATGGCTGAAAATTTAATTCTATTCTTGAAGCTAGCAATCTAGATTACGTATTCTACAAAATTTCATAAATTTAATGTTTGGTGATTGAAATTCTGTTTTTGAAGCAAGCAATCATTTCCTTTTGTTCTTATGAAATTTCAGTAAGTAGCATTCAAATTTAGTTCCTTACCTCTAATTAGCAGCATAAATTCAGAATGGTAAAATTACAAGGGCTGTCTGCCTAAGAGGAGGGATAATAATGACTTCCTGGAGGACTTTCTGAGGAAAACTAGTTCATATTAACTTTACACATGGCAAAAACCAGCCGTTCAATCGGCCTGTTCACCTGGGTTCAAACCCAAATCAGGCAGAACTACAAGTATTCAGCAGTCTTAACCACTTAGCCAGTGGTTGGGCAATTCAAAATGAAATGGCTCATGTTGTAAAAAAAACTAGTTCATTATTAAAAACATATGTGTTGTTTTAAAAGTATTGTAAATTCCATAATATTCATTTTTTTTTAATTTGGTAAATATATTTTTAGGGAATAATTTTATTTATTTATTTATTTTTAAGAAAATTTTCTAAAGTTATTTCTTTGTGTTTAGAGAATAGATTTTTGCTTTTCTTCAAACATGTGAAATATTTGGCTTAAGTAGAATAGAGAATTTTGAGAATTATAATGCATATGGCTATATTCATGCTTCTATTACTAAGAGCAACAGAAGCAATATTAGAGTGAATATTTTATTTTGTAAAATCACATTCTGAATATCCAAACGAAACAATATAGCATATGTGAAATACCAGACTATGTTTTTAAGGAGAATTTGTAATAATCAGAAAACAATACCTGCCTTTTGGTTCTTTAAACTAAACATGTTTTCTCTTGAATGAGGTAGCAATTTACAGTATTTGTCTGCATCTAATTGTGGTAATTAAAATAAAAAATTTCCAATGATAATGTATACACGGAAACCAAAATTTGTAATTTGAATCCTTTTTTAAAATAATAATGTTTAAATAGTATTATTCAATAAAATCTTAATAATTTCATGTATTTCATTTAAAATATATTGATTTCAATATATACATTATTCTTTTAGTATGGAAGAAGAATTAGAGAAAATTATAAAGAAGTACAGTCAAGGCATATTGATAGTCCTGTTGGTTCCATAGATAGTGGAATGTCTAATTCAGCAGATTCCTTATTATCTGTGAGTCTTCCGAGTAGTTTAAATGATGTTTCTGTTTCATTCTGCATAAATATAGCTTTGATATACTTTATATTGAAATATAAAAAAGTTGCTAGTTACGTTTTTATAGGTTTGAGGTTTTTTTACCTGAACTAAAGTGTTTGATGAATATGGCATATAAGCAAAGAGATGGTTTTGTCCTTAAACAAATATGATTTAGTATATATAATAATAAATAAATATAATGTAATAAAATATGTGTTATTAGATAGCAATAACATTAGTAAGTTGAGTATATCATTATTGGAGGTATCACATTTCATTGCATGTGGATGGTTTCACTCTTCATGTCAAATAAAATTTGATTTTAAGGATTCCTTACTGAACCAAGTTTGGGCTTTACCTTCCTAAGGTAGTAAGGCAGTAGTGATATTTAAAAGATGTAGTGTTCCGTGTGTAATCAGTTTTTTCCCTGAGGCAAACTGTTAAGGAGACTTACTATAAATAGACATAGTTTGATAATATAAATAGTTTTATACACTCACGTTTGTGAAAATTGCAACACCATGAAGGACTTACGCGAGTGAGCTGAAATTTTCAGGAAATGCAAAGTAGCGCATGATATGCAAATGATTAGAATTGCAAATCCGTAGCGCATGCGTATGCTGAGCAGCGCCCTCTGAACGGCTGATGGATCCGAATAAATAGACGGCTGTAGCGAGGCGTGTATGGTTATCGGCGGTTATCTGCTAGTGGTAA
>KK122497.1:807228-865622 GCA_000611955.2 Stegodyphus mimosarum
GATATGGAATGCTCTTCCTCAGTCAGACATTCAAACTTTGTTTGACTCCATGCCACGTCGTGTAGCAGCACTTATTGCGGCGCGTGGTGGCCACACAAAATACTGATTCTGATCTCTTGTTCTTCTTTTTTTTCCTTTGAACATTTAATCATTTATTTGTACCACTACCACTCAACTGTGTATTAAATTGCATTCAATTATGACGATTCCTTCTTGGTGTTGCAATTTTTACAAACGTGAGTGTAATATAAATTTAGAAAGTGAATGTTGATTTTTAAAAAATGTATATGTTTTAGATTGATTTAATACTGATGTACTGCAAGAATGAGATAGTAAACTGGAAACATCAGAGATAAAGAATCCTTTTATTTATACGGAGATGAAAATAATGATGATTACACCTATATTGCTTTAAAATGAACAGTACAACTGTGATTATGAATAGTTATGCACATTTTGTTCTATTTTCTATACATTAGAGATGGACAGAGCCACCCTTTTATGGGATCAGATCCGAACCATTTGCTGATTAGACGGAATTGGTTCTTTTTTGGGGGGGAGAGAAAGTAATTCACTACTCAGTGACAACAGCCTTGATGGATAAGATCAGGAATGGTGAGTAAATCAAAAGCAATGTGAGACGATCTAGCAAAGAGTGGAAAGAATTGAATAAGCAGTGTGAAACAGGAGAATTGATTCAATTGAACTTCAACTGATTTTTTTCACCTGCATTTTTGAAATTTCATTAAATCGCCTTTCTACAAAGAATTAACAATAAAATTCTGAACTTAAAAGAAGTGTGGCGATCACGTGGTTCAGTGAAGCCTGGTTAGTTGCTTGCTCGTGTCGGCATCTATTATCACCAGTGGGAAGTGTTGCGTCGCATGAGGGGGACTCGATCTTGGTTCAATTTACTGGGAGTCGAATTCCTTTCCGCTAGCCCAAAAGAGCTCCATTGCGCTCGGTTCAAGAATTCTAACTCTTTCAAATTTGCGATGGTGGAGTTGTTCTCGAGATCGGTCCGCCTCAGAAGTTTGAAAAGTGTAGAAATGAGAAAACTCATTTTTATCATGAGAGTTGAAAGATTGAACTTCTGTGGCATACTTCAAGCAAGAGTCTCTGTGCGTGTACTGTAAAAGCTATTTATATTTTTTTAAGAATCACTGTTTGTAATCTGAGTAAAGTAAATCAGTTCTTTGCTTCAGTTCAATTGTGAACTTCTCTTCTCCACCATGTATATTTTGCAGAAATAAAATGAGGCACTTTAACATCTGACAGGGAACTAATTATTGAAGCCTGTTTTTTATACCCTGATTCATTATCTAAATTTTATAATTAATATAATTACATGATCCTTTAATATGGCAAGGCTATATAAGCAAACTTGCCATTTTCGTTTATTTCCATGCAGCTGCTCCAATGCCATTGTTGCATCTGTCTTAACTGCTGGGACTTAGTCTTTCCTTCTCATTGCTTGCTACTTCCTTTTTGCTAAGGTTGCCACAGATATAGAATATAAAAAGTGAGCACAGTGATTAATTTACAGTGATTATTCTTTTAGAAATATGTCTGGCTGTTAAAATTAACAGCTACAGTTTATAGATAAAGTATTTCAGAAAGATTGGTAGATGCCCTGTAGAACATTGAATTGTAGGCTTATGATTCTTATGTAAGAAGTGAATAAACTTAGGTAAAGCTACAGACTGTCACATAGCTTGCTCATATGTTTCTTTCAGTGAAAACATGAAACGTTTTATCTGGGTCTCAATAAATAAAATCAATTTCAAATTAAAGATTATGAAACAAGCTATGCATGCTATGTTTTTGGACACAAATTTCTAAAAGATAACTTTTGTGTTAGAAAAACACTAATTTAGAATTGAGTTACAAATTTAGAAAGTTAGTTACAACTGTAAAGGTGCTCAATTTCAGCATTTTTTTTAAAAATAAAATTCACTTTTATAAGACTTTGCATCTTTCTGTCTGGTGAAGTAGTTCAAATAATTTAATTTTAACAATTTTTTTTCAAGCAAATTTCTGCATACAACAGACCAGTTGTATTTCTAAAACTATGAGAACTCTACCTAAGACGTAAGCAATTTATTGCTATGTCTTGAAAAATAGAAAGAGATTCTGAAGGATGTAAAAGACCCTTATTTAACTCAGGTAAAGGTTAACAGAAGGCACTTCTTGTACTTATGGAACTTATGGAAACAACATTTATGGAGTAAAACAAAAATGTAATGAATTAAAATTTAACTAAGTAAAATGTGAGGTGGCTTTAAGAATCTAACCTAATATTGCTGTGAGAAGCCTAATGGTTAGAATAATTCAGAACCACAGATCAAGCGTACTCTGAAGAGAATCAAGAGCAAATGTGGCCTTCAGCAGACAGAATACACTGATTCTATCATCTAAAATCTTCCTTTAAATACCATCTCCTTCTACCTCATTTAAATATGCATGATTTGGAAAACAGCATTTTGCAGGAAAATGGAAAGTAAGAAAGAAAATATAATTTAACATAAAATAGCTGGTTAATAAAAATAATTTTAAGATTTTCAGATTTTAAGTTGCAAGGTAATTTTAAGGTTTTCTGCAAGCTACTTTGTAAAGGATACACATTAAATTTGGAATTCTTACATGTTTAGTAAGGTGTTGCAGGAGATAGTAATTCTCATAATCATTAAGGCATAACTGATTTGATTCATTTTTAAAATCAGAATCAGTGAGTCTGTGACCAACAACTCAGATAATATGATCTTTTTAAACATAGTCTATAATTGCAAGTATAGCTGTGATGAGGAAATTTTGTAAAAGATAAAAAGGCAGATTAAATGAAGAGCACTTCACTCATTATCAAATTCCAGTTTCCAAAGTGCAATTTGTCATTTCCAGATTTAGATTAGGAATTGTATAAACATAATCAGTAGTAAGAATGCAATAGTATCTACTACAATAGAATATATTCCATCAATTACTGTTTTGTCTTACAGAAATAGTATGGAAAGACAATACCTGTTTACTATTTGTGCATATTAGGTATCCTCCATACTTTTATCTGTCTATCTATAAACTAATATTAATGTTTCATCATGAAATCTTTTTAGCTTCTTTAGAATAAAAAAAATTATTATTCATTTGGTAACTTTTATGCTTAGCTACCTTAAGGTAATTAAAAGTTATTTTCACATCTTGCTATGCAAGGGAAAAAAGTTAAGGAATGTATATTTATGATGTAGTTTCAGAAAATGGTCTGTGGGAGCATCAACTATCATACAGTGCTCATTAATATGACCTCAACGTTATGACCCATCCAGGTGTAACAATTCATATGAAAAACCAAACTTATCCAATATGACCATTTAATTTAATGTTCTTTTCCTCTAATCTGTAAAAAGTCGTTACTGTGCAAGTTGACTAAGTTCAGAGGGCAGTTATCGTTAGAAATTTAAACTACCTGCTTAGGTTAATATTACCTGTTTAGATTAATATTATCTGGGCCGAATTTTGATTGAGTATAACTCTTACATGATGAGGGAATTGCTGTTTTTAACAAAAATGTGTTTTACAAATGTTTTAATATAAGAGTAGATAAAGAATTTATTTTGTATTTGAATCCTTGAATCATTATGGCTGAAGGAAATCTCTTTTCTTATGAAGTTTCATTTTACATTTTGAAATTTATTGAATATATATTTGCTGTTAAAGTTTTGGTGTAAGAAGTATGTTATAAACCAGAAGATAACTTAGGTGCATATTATACTGTTATCTATATATAATTCTGGTCATATATTTCTAGGATTACACTCCAATGAAACCACGTGTGGCAATGGATTTTACGGGTTCTCAAAGTCGAATTGTGGAAGATCCACGAGAGGCTAAAGCCATAGCTGCTGCAGAAGGTCATACTTGGAAGGTAACTTAACATTTGTTTCACTTTCTTATAGACAGGTAATCAGAATGGCTGTTTACAAACTAGTGAAACCATTTAGAATATGTAAAATCTTGTCTTAAAAGTCTGAAATAATAAATGAATTGATATATTTCTATAATACAGAGTCTCAAATTGAAGTCATTTATGATTAGAATATGTAAAATCTGGTCTTAAAAGTCTGAAATAATAAATGAAATGATATATTTCTATAACACAGAGTCTCAAATTGATGATTAGACATTATTTGTATGTCCTTTTTTTTACTCAAGTTTGTCATGAACTTTTGAATGTACTAGTGTTCATAATTAAATTATCAGGGATATTATTTCATGTCTATTTTTCAAAATTGCATGTTCTTAAGAGACATCCTTGGTCTCCAGAAATTTTGTGCGTGATGAGAGTGTCAGAATAATAGGGTTGTAGTAAGTAGTTCAAGGACATCACATTCACAAGGAAAAGGAAAACTTTTTCATCATGATGATTTATATGAAAAAATAAGTTAATAACCCCTGTAAACTTTTATTTGGTGTGCCTCTCATACATTTAATAAATCACTGGATTTCAACCGTTGGGAGAAAATCAATTTTATTTTTATTGTATAAAGAGACTGATTTCTTTTTCCTTCATTCAGAAGATGGAATTTATGATGTAAATTTTTCATCATTTTGTGAATTTATTTGTTTTGATTATTTGAGTTAAACTAGGCTAATGGAATTATAAAGTGTGTTGGTAAGTTTTTATCTTGTAACATGCGTATCATTAGCTAAAATATGTTATATGCTTTAATGGGAAACTATGATTTTCACTCTTTTGCCATGCTTTGAAAACTGTGTAATACTTGTAGAATGGGTGCAGTATTTGTTCATTCCTATAACTCTTATGATGTTTAATCTGAAACATGGGAGTCTGTAATTGTCTTGCTGGAAAGGGGGAGGAAAGAAGGAAAATGCAGCAGAATTCTGATAATATGCACTCCTGAAGGCCAAAGGATTTTTTGGATTGAGCTCATATCTTTTTGAGTTGTGTTTGCATTTTCTCCTTTCTAATTTTTACATCAAATGAGAATTATTTACACTTAAATTAAAAACTCACTCACATGTTCAGAATTACTTAATGAAGACTTAATTGAATATAAAAATGTTCATATTTTCTAATGTAAGAATTAAAAAGAAAATAATTTCAGCAGATGGAGAAAATTTGGTCAAAAGGTAGAATAAGGGCATTTTCAAAGAAAGCACAGAACTCTTTTTGTAAACATGCATCTGAGAATTTTATGTAAAAAATTGTATATTCATCAATAAAATTTATGTCGGAAGTAATTTTTATATTCTTAAACATAAGGTGGAAAATTTATGAAATCTCCAGCATTGAGGATTTCTATGCTAATTCTAGCCTTTGCATTCTATATGTGGGCAGTTGGATTAAGAATGCTGCTAAAAGTGTTAAATTTAAATTTTGGACTTGCTAAAAACTTTTTCTTTTCTTTAGCCCCCTTTTCATTACTGTATTTTCATTTTCAGTATTAGAAAAATCTTTATACATGCTATTTTCAATCTGTGCCTTTTCTCTACTGATATTGCTTGCTTGTTGCTTGATTGTGAAAAAACTGGTTGCAAAGTGCATTTGAGTTTGAATGCAGTCTTTTGTTGCTAACAAATAAATTCTTGACGAATGACACATAATTTTTTAATTAATTAACTTCATAAATTCAAAATGAATAGTGAAAGACGGTGGAATATGCATTCAAAAGTAGCGATTTATCTAAACATAAAATGTGCTGTGATTCACAATCTGCATTTACTATAAAATGATTGCTGATGTGGGTGAATAATTCTTAAATAATTTCACCAGCAATAAAACAAATTTATTTCTTCTTTAAGAATGTAAGTGTAATGCACTTTTGTTAAAAAGTTCATTATCAATTTGTGTCTATCGTAAATTGCCATAAAACTCGAGATGCAAAATTTTCTGAAATCAAAGTTTTGTTTGTTCGCATTCAAACTTTAATACAGAACACAGAACATGTACAAATTAAGTGATTGCAGATTATCAGAATTCTATTGCTAATAGAAATGTTCCATGTAATGTAGAGATGCAGTTAATTTTGAATGTAAAATCATAATGCTTTACTGTGCATAATTATCACTTAAATACTACAATACATTGTAAAGATATTACTTTCTGACATTTGATAATATATAGATATCACATAATGACTGCTATAGTTTTGGAGCATATTACTGTCAGGCACAGAGGCACTACTGTGTGTGGTTTTCCAAGTTTTAATTTTTTGTCTCTCCCCCCCCCCAAAGTTTTGCAATCATGAAAAATTTCAGGTATCATTCATTACTTCAACGAAAATATCCACTTTGACCTCTTAAATCCGTTTGAATGATGTTTTAATGTGACCGGCTGCAACAAAAGTAGTATATATATATATACTGTATTACCTGGCTCAGAGAGCTCAGTTTTTTTTATTCTGATATAATGCTAATTTATGCATTTTTTTCCCTTTAAATGTGATTATGTTTTTCTGATGTTCTGGTTGAGGTTTTTATGCCTTAGTTAATCTGCATACAATAGTTGTAGAATTATCAACAATTTAAAAGTTGCTTAAATGTTACTGAGCCTAATGAAGCTGACATTTTACATTTGAAAGTGTTAGTAGAGTAGTGAATCAAGTCAGTTTGTTCACCAGCTGCAGTGTCTTTTTTGCCGAGTTTGACCAAAAGTAAACTTTCAGTTTTCTGCACTGAAAAATCTGCCTTCCCTGCCGACTTAGCTTGTTTTTGTATAGAAATTCTAATTTTAATTGTAAAAATTGTGTTTGTAACTGTGTTAACTGTATTTAATGTTTTATGTTTTTCTGTATTTTACAATTTTTAATGAAGATATTTTAGGAAAAATATCTAAAATGAAATTTGAAGAAATAAGTTTAAATGAAATGCAGCTAAAAATGTGTATAATTAAATAGGCTGTACAAGGAAGTTAGGGTGTCCACATCAGATTTTTTCATTAGTAGAAGAATAATGCCTAGTGTATAAAATCTCACCCTTTTTTGAAACAAAAGCAAAATATTTAAAATTTTTATTTTGTTTGTTTGTATAGCGTCGATTGCCCTGTTGTAGAGCACCAGGAAGTACTCAACAAAGTGTCAGCTCCAGTCCCACTGCTAGACCAGCCATGGAATTTGGGGTTCATGCAATTCAGCCTTGGTTTTACAGCGGGATGTCACGTGATGAAGCTACTCATTTGTTGACCAAATATGGTACCGTTGATGGGTAAGTTTTCTCTCTTATCCTTTTTTTAAATATATTGAATTGCTATCATTGTCGCTACTATCTTCAACTTCAAATCTTGCCCATTTGTTTGTAGACATTGATGGTTGACTCATGATATTTATATAAAAACCACACTGTTCCAGAAGAACAAAGATGCACACAAGATCTCGATGCAGCAACCTTATGAAAACTAATACAAAATCTGGAAAATGTATTGGTTTTTATGTCGTCCAGACACACTTCCATGGGGTGTCAATAGACATGAACCAACCGAGCTTATTTCAAAAGAATAAAAATGCACACAAATCTCAATGCAGCAGCCTTATTCTGCCTCATCTGCGGCCATGAGCATAAACACGCATGCGCTATTTTGACCAAAATCTCAAAATAAGGTGAAAGGATGGGGACTACAGAACTCTTACAACCACCAGACACTCAGACAGAATTCCACTTTTTATATTGCTGGTGATGTAAAAATGCAAACAGATGGAATGCTTACATTGTATTATTTATTATATAAAATTGGGAAGCAAAAACAAAATTTATGATTTTTTTCGGGATATTAACACTATTTTATATAAGATGCACACAAGATCTCGATGCAGCAACCTTATGAAAACTAATACAAAATCTGGAAAATGTATTGGTTTTTATGTCGTCCAGACACACTTACATGGGGTGTCAATAGACATGAACCAACCGAGCTTATTTCAAAAGAATAAAAATGCACACAAAGATGCTATAATGAGCTTATTTTTGAATCAGTTTGGAATTTATAAATATGAATACTAAATGATTGTTGTTTTATAATCACTCATTGATAATAAAATGTCGCTCAACAACCACTTTAAAACTGTAAAATATCTATTGATGATTGCCAGAATATGTGGCAATCATCAATAGTAACTCGATTATTAATGACCACCGTAGTTAAAGGGTTAATGATAGTAGGGAAGCTTCTAGTATACCTAAGGCAACTTTCACTTCCTCGTGAAATTATTTTAGCCATGTTGCCAACATTGTGATAGTTATGTAAGCCTGGTAACAAAATTTTCTTAATTATATCATTACTTCTGACCCACGTATTGGGCAGCTCATTTATATGACCATCTTGTATTCATGAAGATAGTGATACAACTTGTGTTGAATTAAGCGAATTGTATAATGACGTCAGGTAGGTCTTCAGGGCATTTTCATTTGTTGATGCAAACATTACAACCACACCAACAATTTGAATTGACATAGTGGCTATATAATGTACCTTTTATATGGGTACATGTTTCTTGTGCACTTCAGACTCCCATCTAACAGTGTTCATTAACTATGCTTTGCCTACCGATTTCATATCGGGCATATCGTTAAATTTCATTAAATTTCGGCATTCATATCGATTTCATATCGTTAAATTTCAAGGCTGTAAGACAGTCTTTTTTTTAAAAATTACTATTGAGGACATTCATTTTATACACTCACGTTTGTGAAAATTGCAACACCAAGAAGGAATCGTCATAATTGAATGCAATTTAATACACAGTTGAGTGGTAGTGGTACAAATAAATGATTAAATGTTCAAAGCAAACAAACAAGAACAAGAGATCAGAATCAGTATTTTGTGTGGCCACCACGCGCCGCAATAAGTGCTGCTACACGACGTGGCATGGAGTCAAACAAAGTTTGAATGTCTGACTGAGGAAGAGCATTCCATATCGTTTGTACGCGTACCCAAAGTTCGTCTGCAGACGCAACAGGACGAGGATCACGAGCAAGACACCGACCAATGACATCCCACACATGTTCAATTGGCGACATATCCGGGGAACACGCAGGCCAAGGAAGAAGCTGTACCTGCTGCGCTGCAAAGAAGGATTTAACAATCCGAGCAGTATGAGGGCGGGCATTGTCCTGTTGAAATACAGCGCCTGGCAAGCTTTGAAGGAAGGGAACAGCTTCGGGCTGTAGAACTTCACGGATATACCGGTTGCTGTTCAGATTGCCCACAATTCGTAGCAATTGAGATCGTCTATGATATGCTATGGCGCCCCAGACCATAACTCCGGGTGTTCGTCCACTGTGGCGTTCGATAATGCACTCCGGAAGGTGGCGTTCACCGGCATAGCGTCTGACACGAATGCGGCCATCATGGTACCACAAATTAAAGCGGGATTCGTCAGAAAACACGACATGCTGCCAATCAGCACGCCAGTCTCTATGCTGATTGGCCCATTGTAGCCGCAGGCGGCGATGGTCGTGCGTTAGGGGGATCCTGTATAAAGGAGTCCGTGCGCGCAGTCCACACTGCAGCAGACGTCTACGAATTGATGAAGCACACAATGAAACACCTGTAGCTATTGACCACAGTGCTGCCAATTGTCTAGAGGAAGCTGTACGGTCCGTCCGCGCCATGCGGACCAGGTGTCTATCATCGCGAGCTGACGTCACATTTCGGGGTCCACTCCCGGATTTCCGAGTTGTCCGACACTCGTCCGTCCACTGCTTCCAAACGCGCATCACTGTGCTGCTGTTACGCTGCACACGAGAGGCTACTGCACGATACGACAATCCAGCTTCACGAAGGCCGATGATTCTCCCTCGTTCAAACTCTGTAAGTTGTTCAAATCTCGCTCTCTTTCGTCGACGAGGCATAAGTACAGATTGAGTTAACGTTTACCACTAGCAGATAACCACCGATAACCATACACGCCTCGCTACAGCCGTCTATTTATTCGGATCCATCAGCCGTTCAGAGGGCGCTGCTCAGCATACACATGCGCTACGGATTTGCAATTCTAATCATTTGCATATCATGCGCTACTTTGCATTTCCTGAAAATTTCAGCTCACTCGCGTAAGTCCTTCATGGTGTTGCAATTTTCACAAACGTGAGTGTATGTAAATTGAAGTAAACTAATTGAATGTCATCCAGTCAGTGCTATTATTAAATAAACTTTGACCTGCATATTACAGCTACCATTATTCTCCCTTTTAAAAGTTCAAATAAATATTAAGAAGGACAGTCAGTCTAGCTATATAAAAAATTATTGTTATCAAATTGTATACCATCTGTTCTTGTTATGGTTTAATTGCCTTAAAACTTGTTTATATTTTAAAACTTTACAAGTGATAAAATTTCTCACTAATTTAAAATGATTTCTTTTTAAATATGTAAGGCTGAAATATTTTATTGATATGGAGGTACTGTTAGATTTTTGAAAACATAAAAATGAATAATTTTTTGTTAATCCTAACAGTGTTGTTTTGTATATTGCCAAACATTTTCATATAAAATTCTTTAGTAATGCTGAAGTCTTCCTTTGTGATTATGGATAGGTTGTATTTTTGAGCAGCAAATCATTGTGAAAATAAATAAAGTAAATATTTCTTTGAATTTGCATTTTATTATTTTAATTGATTTCAAAGAATGATGAACTTTATTTTTTGTGAATATTATAGTGTTTTCCTGGTGAGAGAAAGTAGGAGAAATCCAGGGAGCTTTGTCTTGTCATATGTCTATAATCACAAAGTTCATCACTGCCAAATCTTTCCCGTAAGAATCTGTTTATTTCTTGATGTATAAGTTTCTTTATTTTTCCTTGTTTATGTTCTTTCTTATTTTCTTGAAAGCTCTTATTAATAAATTTATTATGTAATATTAAAATATCAATGATTCTGTTCCTATGTTTTAGTGTATTCTTATTTATTCTTTATTTATTATTATGCATTCTTATTTATCTGCTATGAATATTTTGATTAGCTTGCATTATTTTAAAGGAGTTTTTATTATGAAAGGATATTTTTGTGTTTAAATAGCCATTTTTTGTTTAAATTTTGAGAGCCTTTAATTAAAAATTTGTATGCTGATATTAGTACAGAATATTGGAAGTTTGGTAATTTTTTATGTTGAAAAAATTATTTGACAATAAATTAATACTATCGCTATTATTAATCAGAGTGTGATTTGGATTGATTTTTCATAATTTAACATAAAGTGGAGGAAGTGTATATTTTTTGTGCATCTTGTATAAATTCTGGGATGAAGCATTGTGTAAAAAAGATAAGCAAAAATGAGACTTACTAACTTTCCTTCTCTGTACAAGGACATTCATATATGTCTTGCAAGAAGACAAAAAGATAATAATGCCATAAAAAAAACTACCTTGCTTTATAAAAGCAAAAATAAAAAAAAGGGGGGAGGGGGAGGAAAAAAGGGAAAAAAAGGTCTCTTTGGGTTTTGAGGTTAATATTACTACTTGTTTTCATCAATTGATTATATTTTATATATTGATTAAAATTTTTGGCATGCAGTTATTATTAATTAAAGCTTCCATACTAAAGGAAAATTTTTAAACGAGCAGAAGAGTTGAATTTTATAATCCACCCATTTATTTTTCCTGCTTTATTTAAGAACAAAGTGTTGTGTGTCTTGCCTTGGAAATGACTTTTTTCAAATCTTCTATTTCAGTATTCTGTCTTGCATTTTTTGCTGTCACTATAAATATGCTTTGATAAAAAGAGGGTACATTTGTGCAAGCATATGTATGAATTTTAATATCATTTTTCAATCTCCCCCCCCCCCGCTTTTCCATAGTGAGATACTGACTAATTGTAGGCTTCATTAAATGCTTTAGTAAAATGTTGCATAGTGATCCTGCAATATATTCATAAAACCTTTGCATGTGCAATGGAATTTCACTTTTTCGATATTCATGTAGATCAATAATCAAGATAATTCAAATTTTCTTATGATTTTGTTCATTCTAATATATTGGGATATTGAGTAAAATCCATCTATCTTGGTCTCACAGAAAGGATGTCCAATGAATTTTTCATCTTTTCACATATGGCCCAGGTATGAATCGTGGAGAGATGTGGATGGTTATAAATTTAGAGTCTCTTTGTGGTTGGAAGCCACTTAAAATAACCATCAAAATAACCAATCTCTCTGAGATTATGATAGAGAAAAAGGGCTAAGTGACCTTTGGGTCTGTTCCACAAGGAGTTTTCTGTCAATAATGGATGGACGTGGAGAGACTTGTGCTGTCATCTACAAGTTGTTCACAGCTTTGGCTAGTGACAAGCACAGCCCTCTGCCTCTTGGCCGCAGTCAATTGGTGGGCCAGGTATGAATTATGTATAAATATGGAGAATTAGACACTAACAAAAGGAGTAAAAAGTTTAACATACTGCAGCTTCCTAAATGCTAAAATACTTCTGGTAAACAGAATAGCTTAGAAGCTGAATGAACTTCACATTCTGTTGTGGATTTCTCTGAGCTGAAGATGAAACCTTTGTGATGTTTTGAACATAATTTAACTATAATGAAAATATTGTTTCTAAATTCAAAGACTCGTACAAATCAAAGGTTGAATAATTTTAGAAACGTGAAGTTTAATATGTACATTATTTACAAATAATTGATTACAGCTTCAGATTGATCATAAAAGATCAAAATAGTTTTGCCAATCTAAAAAAATCTAATCTTTTGATAGGAATTTCATTGTTCTTAGTCGACTAGTGTGCGAAGTTATGCATGTATCTAACTATCTATCTATCTATATAGCTCCCAGTGGAGAGTCTGCCGAAATTTAAATTCATTTAATATACTTATTAATTGTTTTATAATTATATGCCAAAGTACTTATTGATGTAAATTTAATTGTTGTTAGATTAATATGAACTCTTGACAGAGTTCAGGTGGGAGAGTGTGTGGAAATTATTTTGATTAATTGATAGATGGCGCTAGCATTTCTGTGAAACATGATATGCCTTTTTTGAATTTCGGCATCTACCAGTTCTTCAGTTATTAATGAACCTGTCAAATGGTTCGTTTTCCTAATTTTACCAATGAATCTCTTCATCCAACCAGTTATTCTCCACAATTTTCTTAAATTACTATATTTTGAGATGTCTATTAGCTTTTCTTCAACTACCGTACACACAAATTCATAAATATCATTAATATTCTTGCGGTATTCTAATTCTTCTTCAATGATAGGTTTTTCTTCATTCTGTCGAGGCCACAATTCCAACGACATTCTAAGCCATTCTGGTCCTTGAAACCAGACAGGATTGTTTTTCAGCTCATGAAGTTTTTAGCTCCTCTCGAAGCCAAGTCAGCTGTGTTACTTTTTCCTGGGCAGGCAGCAATGCCAATTTTCTGGGGATGTCAAATTTTGTATTTCTTGAATACGATTTTTAACGAAAAGCTTAAATTTCTTTGCACAGTTCTTTATCCAGAAAAGTGTGATTTTCGAATCAGTCCAGGAAAAACGAGAAAATTGTAACTTCAAAACTTTGACAATGCTACTGCCTAATTTAGCCGATGATAAAAGAGCTTCGATGAGATCCAACCTAGGTAAGGTGAGTGGTTTCAAATGTGCTACTCTAGTCTTAGAAGCAACAAAAACAGTAAACATTTGTTCATGATTGGAAATTATACACAGGTACGCACGCTACTGTACCATATGCCTTTTTGCTAGCGCCAGAAAAACAGTGCAGGTCAATCCTTTCCATATCACTATTAGCAGTTGCAGAAAAATAATATCGTGCAATACAGATTTCGTCCAATTCATCCAAACTGGAAACTTCTTTGCACCATTTTTTCCATAAAGAACATAAATTTTCTGGTAGTTTATCATTCCAGTCTAAAGCAAGTACCCAGATTTGTTGCAATATGATTTTGACTCAAAGTACAAACAGTGATAATAGACCTACAAGATCAAAAATTCGTCCTATTGCCTGCAAGACAAAACGTTTAGCATTAACTTATTTTGATAGAAATGTTATCAGATTTTTGACATCAAAGTAAATTGAGTCATTTTGATTGTCCCAAGTGACTTCTAAGATTTTCAGAAGAGGTTTTCTAGCTTCCGAAATTTGAGGAGATTCCTTGCATTCAATACCTTCTTTAATCCACAATTCGTGCAGTTCTTGAGAATTGGTGTGCCATTTATGTAGAATCATACTGGCATCTCTAAAAATGCTGATGCATTCTAAACTGGTATTGAAAGCAAGTTTTAACATTTTGGTGTCCTCCAATGATGTCATCTACATAAATGTGATCATTTAGAAATTTGCAAGTGTCAGTGTAGGTTTTCTTATATTGTTTCAAATGGTGCTTAATGGTTGCAGCCAATAAAAACGGACTGCTATTTACGCCAAAATAACACACGAGTGAATCGGTAAGTTATGAAATTTTGATGTCAGGATACAAATTTGGACCAATATGTGAGCAGTTGTTCAACAAAATT
The DNA here is from genome assembly GCA_000611955.2 of Stegodyphus mimosarum. Lineage (NCBI taxonomy): Eukaryota > Metazoa > Arthropoda > Arachnida > Araneae > Eresidae > Stegodyphus > Stegodyphus mimosarum. Next base: position 821,693 of record KK122497.1, read on the forward strand.
TCACCAGGTCCATGTGAGGACGCGTCAAATACGATACGTAGTTTACTAGCAGTTCGATCACTGCAAATGATTTCTCTGTGAGCAAATAAAATGTGATTTGGGTTTCACTTTGGGATTTGAGTTCAGTGTCTGGAACTGGTGCAGTGATGTTTTGTTGTAAATAATCTTGTAAAACTGTCTGGTATGAATCAAAAAGTTCGGGGTTATTCTGAAATCGCTTTATAAGTTTCTCAAATCGTTTTACTGCAGCCGCTGTATTATCATGTAACTCATATTTTCTATCAGACTTCCATGGCAGCCTAACCTTGTAACGAGAATTTTTGTTTAAAATTTCTGATTCGAATTTTTCCGTTATAACATCTTTCAATGGATCAGATTATTCATTTTCAGGCTTTATAACCTAAACTTTCAAGCTCCCAAAATTCTTTTATCTGATCAGGTATTATATCTTCCTCAACTACAATATTAAAGGCTGTAGAAGTGCACACATTGTACCTTTAGTGTAACCTGGCAGAGACCAACCAAATAGCATTTCTGCAGCTACTAAATGTTTGTCTTAAACGCTTAAGTTTCCCAGTCACTATCTTAATAATAATCAGCTCCTATCAAAAGAGTTATTTTTTTTCTTACAATCCCAGGAGTCTGTGAGTTGTAAACCTTCTAACTGTTTGCCTATAATGTGTATCATATTCACATTAGGAGGTGGTAAATCAGAACTTGGAATTTGTTCAGTAACAAGGGCTTCAATTTTGATTTTCGAATTCAGCATTTCCTTGTTCTCTAACTTTATCTTAACAATGTTAAATGTTTTTCTAATGGGTGTTTTATTTCCAAACGTAAATACTTAAAGAGTCTCTGTTCGAATGATAGGAAGCTTCAATTTATCCGCGATTTCTTTTTTCACGAAAGAATGCATACTACCTGAATCCAGAAGAGCTCTTATTAAAACCGACTGCGTATTTGTTTGGAGTGTTACGCAACACGTTTAAAGCAAAATGATTTAAATTTTTTTCTGAGAGAATGCTGAAAGAACCTGCAAATCTTGTACACTTTCATTTTTTTCTTTTAGTTCTTTCTCAGCCTGAAAGCATATAGAACAGTTATGCTTGCCCTTTCATCTGGAACAAATGACACCACTTTTGCATTCATTCCTTCATTCGATGTTTCTATTACAAGCATAAAAATATCTTCCTTGCTTAAACAATAAATTTCTCCTCTCATCAACTGTCAATGATTAATATTTTTCAGTAGCATGTTTGGATGTATTACAAGGAGATCCCAGTTAGTAGTTTTGTTTTCACTAACTGACTCCAAGAGCTGGTAAGCAGAGGACGTTATACTCTCCTTCCCCCCTTCTTCTCTTTATGAACACAGGAAGTGTTTTCTGATTTATGAGTAGAGAGCAAAAGATGGTTTCTTTCCCAACATTCTAATTCCGATCCAACAAATTGCAATAACTTATCAACATTAAAAAAGGATGATGAATCCGTTTTACGATTAAACTCTAAAGTTATCTCAGAAGGCAGTGTTTTCATTATCACTGGCATCAACATAAAACTGTATTTATCTGGTGTGACTTCTAATGATCTCAAGCTGTGTATTTCGATTTCTGTAGTGTCACAAAGTTTGCAAAGTTTTAAAATGTCGCTGGATTTAGTTACAGGGGTAAGATTCAGGAGTTTTTGCATGTGTGAGTTTATAATGATATCTTTTCTGCCAAACCTGTTTTTAAGTATTTCAACAACTTCATCGTAATTTGGTTCCGAAATGCAGAAACCTTCTAGCATGTGTGTGCAGTGTTGCCGCATAAGTACGATTTTAAGTAATTAAATTTAAAAATTTTTTTGTTAAAGATTCGTTATCATGGATTGCTACTTTGAAAGAGTTCCAAAAACTTGTCCACTGGGTATAATTTCGGGAGAATTTAGAGATAGTTAATTTTGGGAGCCGGGTAAATTTATTGCTTTCACTTTGAGAATCTTTGGCGGTTTCATTAAAAATGCTATTTTCATTATCCCAATTTGTTACTTTAGTTAATTCTTTCAATTTTTTATTCGTTCTAAACTGCCATAATTGGGTTTTCTCTTCGTATATAGAAGATGTTATTTCAGGTTCGAATTCATCCTCTTCTACTTTCACATCGTCCTCTATTTGAGCATCTAGATCACTCAGAGATTTCAATTTCATAATTAATTGGTCTAAATTTTCTTCTATTATACTTGTACTAATGTCTTCTTTATTTAATTCCGTTTTGAGTTTCTTTAAAATCTTGGATACGTTGGTCATTAGAACTTTTGATTTTAGTTTAAGAACAGAAATCTTCTGCCATGGTTCTACTTTACAAAATAGAAAATTTAGCCTTACCTTTGCACACTTGCTATGTGCTAAATCCTTTTTTTTTTTTTTTGGATGGTGCACCAGTTGTTTCTAAATTCAAAGACTTGTAGAAGTCAAAGGTTGAATAATTTTAGAAATGTAAAGTTTAATATGCACATTATTTACAAATCATTGATTACAGCTTTGCATTGAACATAAAAGATCGAAATAGTTTTGCCAATCGAAAGAAATCTAATCTTTTAAGAGGAATTTCAATGTTCCTAGTTGGAACAATGAAATTTTACGTACGAAGTGGAAATCTAGTGTGCGAGGTTACACACATATCTAACTATCTATCTATATAGCTTCCGGTGGAGAGTCTGCCGAAATTCAAAAATGGCCTGTCTTGTTTCACAGAAAACGCTAGGGCCATCAATCAATTAATGAAAATAATTGCCACAAAAATAAAATCAGTTCAAGTACAAAGGACTTTTCTAAATGCATTTAGAACAAGAACAATTTCCAATGTAGTGCATGTTGATTAACTGTGATATTTAATATAAACAAAAAATTACAAAATTATTTAAATGATAAACAACCAACCAGTTATATTTTTATTTTTTCAAAATTTAAGTTGTTAGAAATTTTAGCTCAGCATAATCAGCTTGTTCATAATATGTTGATTCAGTGGTTTTCCCTAACCATTGTGGGTGTGATTGTTGTGCATGATTTTTCAAAGTGTAGCGAGAGATGCATTTTCACTAACTGAATACCTGGAAAGTCTCTTATGTGTTAAGAAACTGGTTAGCTGTACTTTTTCAAAAATATGGTACTTAGAGATCATTAATTATCTGCAGTAAACTTCCTTGTTGTAGGAAACCTCTTTGTTAACACAAGCAATTGTTTTCATACACAGGGCATGAATGGTGTATAATTTTTATGTATGAATAATTTTCATACACATGCCATGAGTTATGAATAAAAGTTTCTGATTCATGCTCATAGCAGCAATGATGTGATAATGTGAAATGGAATGTTAATAAGTTTCCTTGAAAATTTTCATCCCCCCTCCATCTAGTGAGTGTGTAGAGGTTTTAAAAACTTTTAAATACTTTAATGCTACTTTTAAATATTTTAATGCATGAAACTAAACTGACGTGTTTGAGATTGATATAATTAACATCAATCAGATTAATGATATAAGCAAATGTAATGTCTAATTTAAATAATAGATGATATTTAATGGATATTGTATGTGGAAATATAAGACATACATGTTAAATACTTATTCATTGCAAAAACAATAAACACATATTTAAATTAAGCAAAACCTGAAATCAAATTTTGGCTTGGATTTTGAATTATGTCTCTAAATCAATAGAATTTTGTTCAAAAGCTGTGAAAAAATTAGGTTGCTGTTTTGCCTCATTAGCATGTTTCTCTTCCAAGCAGAAGCATACATAATTTGTACATGCACAAGCTTTTAGAAGTGAACAAATTGCAGATCTCAGAAAAATAAAATACGAGATTAATCAGAATAATAAGCATTTTATGTATCATTAAAATAAAACTGCTGAAATATATGCAGATCTCAGAAAAATAAAATACCAGATTATTCAGAATTCTATAAAACATAAAAAAAAGTCATTAAAATAAAGCTGCTGAATCCATATTAAATTTTATTAACTGAATTTAAGATATTCTTATTAAGTCACCATGGGTATATGTTTTATAAATGCTTTCATAAATGGTAGCCATTTTAAAAAATGACAGGATGCTGAAAATTACATAAAACTGCAACGAATTAATGAAATTTAAAATGCAAGAAACAACCATAACGAAACACTGAAAATTACATAAAATAAATATTCATAATGAAACACTCAAATTTACATAAAATAGCAAGAAATTAACTAAATTAAAAACATGTTAAACAACCATGCACAAATCCATCCAAAACTTTCTTTCTTCCTAGTCTTCCATGTTCACAATGATATGTTTAACTTATAAAAATGTTAGAGAATTGTAGAATTCTCAACAGTGCAGATCAAATTGGCACTGCTTACCTTGTACTACGCATTGACCTGTTTTAACATAAAAAAAATTTGAAAATATTATGTGCATACATTCACTGTTAAAATGCCATATTTCTTTAAAAAAAATCGGACTTCACAAACACTGGCATTACAGTTCATTACAAGAAGGGGCAAGATTTTACAGCTAATCACAGCAAACAGAAACCACGAATATGACCATCAAATTTCAAACCCGTGTGCATTACCACCAAGATAAATGGTGGCATTACTTTCTGGCATAATGCATGTGCAGCTATTAGTGGATTGCTTGATAATTACATTTTCATAAAATTCTGGGTTGTCTATTTTGGCAACTCACTCCTTTGCTTGCTGATTCTTTTCAGGGTGGGGGGATATTATATAATAGTACTTCTCCCCTTTTGGTAAGACTTCTTAAATTTCAGCAGCAGAAAAAAAAAAGTCTCTTCACGTATAAAATGTATTTTCAAACAAAGCAATTATTCGTATACCAATTATTTGTAACTCATAGTATTTATTTTTGACATGTATGAAAAACGGTTAATCAAATCTCTATCTTTAAATAATTGAACAAGGTTTATATCACAGTGTAAATTAATTAGCTCCATTTGAAGATTTGCTGTGGTGTTACTCGTGTTCATTTTTGTTGACAATGAAAAATAATATAAAATTGGAATCAAAATCATTAAAATCTTAGATTCTTCAAATTCTTCCTATAATAAATAACGTCATAATAATCCTAATTAATTTAGGGGAAATTCACAGGTTACCAGAGTGAGATCATTGATCTAATTAAATAAATTATATAAAGATTGAGAATGAATGATCCAAGTTAGGAGACATTCCCACCAGTTTTTGCAATATACAAGATCTGATAATCAGATAAGATGCTTTACCATTGTTTGCATAAGAGGTTTTTGATATTCAAGTTGATAACTAAAAAGATTATGGTTTTTATAACTTTAGATTGGCAGTCTTCAGTCATTTGGATTTTCTACCATGCTTTGCATTTTTTATATGCTTAACTATCGAGAATTTTCACATATCTAACGATTGGTCCAGAGCTTTCCAGACAGTAGAACTTTTACTGTGTAATTAACTCTCATGTATATGCTCATGTCTCATGTATATGTATACCTTCTGTAAGATGACTAGTGACAATTTTAAATTATTTTGATCTTTGAAGACAGTGCTATATGTATGTTTATTAGAGATTGTTACCTAACAGGGTTAACTGTTCTTGCAAATCAACTAATATGTAATACTTTGAAAGAATATTGTTTTCTTTCTAAGAGCAAAATTTGGGGTAATTAAATCAAAAGTGCCTTTATTGATCACAAAGCATCATATTATTTATTTATTTATTTATTTTAAGGTGGATGAAAAAGACCAGCTCTGCTATTCATTGGACAATGGCCGTACTAAGTTTTATGATTTGTTGCAACTTGTAGAATTTTACCAGCTGAACCTTGGATCTCTGCCCACTAAGCTTACTCATTTCCTGGTGCATAGGCCTCGTTCTAATGGGCAGCCAGAATGAATCAGACTGAATGAAAGATCATATATTTAATATTTAAGACAACATTCCCATTGATCTGTGATGGTCCTTTTATTAGTGTGCCTGTAGACTTGTGCCAATCTGACCGTTTTTAACGGTGAAAATGACTTAGCCAGGGCATAGCAGACAGAGAATCTTCTTATTGAAAGAAATTTTATTCTTTGGATCCAAAAGAAAATTTTTAAATTTTGCTCAATTTTCATGATATCCTACAATTTTTATAGAGGCATAGGAAAACAGTTCAGCTTTTATTTTGATTTTCTTCTCTTGTAGAGCTTAAAAAGTTTAACGTTTCAGTATTTTCTTGTGCGGTGGCATGTATGAGAAAAGTATTTTCATTTCTTCTTTTAAAAAGTTATGTAAATATCTTTGTAAATTGTAAAAAGTAGTAATTATGAATTTTTACGTCATTAGTTATTTAGGAAAAAATTTTACATTTGGCTGAATTTTTGTAGAGAGCTCAGAATAATGAACAATTTTTTAAATTAAATTGCTCTATAGTTTTGCATTCGTCCACAAAACAAATGCAAAAAATTAGTTTTTAATTTGTTTTGCATCATAAATTATGTGAAGAAATGTTTTAAAAAATGTAAAATATTTTTGGGGGCAGAGTCAAAGTAATCCTTTGCCCTGGTAAAAACAGAATGCCAGGGAGAAATTGCAGAAGGAATTTCAGATTCCATGGCATATGAATGAAAAATGTTAGATTGAATTAATTCTGTGGTATACGAATTATTTAATAAATAAATAAATAAATAAAAGCTGTAATATTGAATATCATATGCTGAGAAATAATATTTTTTTTAATTCATAGCTTATACTTAAAAGTTAATTATTATTTATTTTATTTATATTTTCTAAAAATATCGATAATTTTTTGCAAATATATCCCGTTAGTCCAGGTTATCTAATGAAAGTAACATGCCTTTTAGTTTAAGATATGTATATATATTATTGTCATAAGAAAAGTGTAATATTTATTTTAACGTGAATTATAATATTCATACTAGAGAAGAATAATTGGTTGAATATGAAGTTCATAGTATGAGTTTTTCATCTGCCATGTAATGGAATAACAAGTAGCTACATAGCTACAAATACAGCATTGAAATCTGCAGAAATTCAGCCATGAACAAAATCCTTATTTTTCAATTTCATCTTATTTATTTTCATTAAATACAAATGAATCATTTACTCTTTATTGAAAAATGAAGGCAAAAGTTATATGTTTTAGGGTGAATCTGTTGCTGTGCCTAATGGTTATAGTCTTATCATATCTTACCCCACCTAACGTAACTTCTCTGGGATCAATATCTCCTCATGTGTTGAACATGTATTGCACTTCAAGAGGGAAACATACAACCTAATTTATTTGAACTCTGTGAATGTTTTGATGTGTGTACTTTCATGCTGTGTCAAAATATTTTATTTTTGCACCATGACATATAATACTGCCATAATAAAATTCATATTAATGCTAATAAAATTCATCAGTTTATGTTAAAAATATACTTTCATATGTAAATTTGTATTGTAATATTTTGAGGAAGACATCTGTGTGAAATAAGTGCTATGTTTGAACAGCAGTGTTTTCTACTATTTAAATTTGATTACAAACCTTGTGTGAAGTTTCTTTTCTTGTTTTTAAAGACGAGCCTGAAACACAATCAAATAATTGTATTTAGTGGTTAAAAGATAAATTTTTTTTTAAAAAAAAAAGGACTTCTTGTGTGGGTGGCTATTTTTGCATGGAGAAATTAAGAATAAAATTCATGTTAATTTTAGGTTTCATTCATTATTCATACATCACTATATTCATAGTTAAAGATGATTGAATAATTTCCAATCTAAAAATATAACTACAGCCAGGTAATATTGCCATAACTTATGAGCATTTCTACAGTGAGTTTTGATTTATTGACTGTTGTGAGTTTTAATCAAGTTTGTTTATTACTGTAATTTGTCATCTTTTGGAAAAAAAATTAACACCCAGAACTCCACAGTGTGTAGTAGAAAATAGTGTCATTTGAAAGAAAAGTATTTTTTCTGCCTTCTTGATTCAGATCATAATTTTATTGTATAAAGTTCACTGATTATGTTTATAAAGTTTAATAATAGTTTTAATAGTATTGTTGTACTGCACTCAAACAAATTTTACTGCATTGTCACTATTTCTAGTATTGTAGAAAATTATTAAATATTGGAATATTCTTATGAAGACTTCAAACTGTAACTTTTAGGGCTATTACATATGGATACTAATGAGCATTTTGTCCTATGTCTTTGTACTAACAGTTTATTTTCAAGTTTTTGTATCTCATTCTCTAAAAAATCAGAATGCATAAGGATACTTTTATGACATATATTAAGAAATGAGCAGTTAGTAATTAATTATTAACTAGGTATTTATGATGTAAATATGTAATAGCTGTCAGAAATTTATAATTGCCTTTTATTAACAAGTCAGAATTTTTTTTTCTTTTTTTTTTTGATGTATGTGTATGGGAAGGGGGGGGTCAACGTTTTTTATTTGAATTTTTCTAATTTAGGAAAATTCATTTGACATGTTCAAAAATGTCCTGTCATAGTGTTTTAGAGGAGTTTCATAGTGGTAAATTGTGTTCCAGAAATGAAAATTCATAAATGCATTTTCTTTTTCTGTAACGTGTTTTGAGGTTGGAAAAATAAACATTGTTAAGCATTAGATAAGAAACTAAATTAATTTTGTAAATAAATATAAATTTGCATAATATGAAGTACTAACAATATCACTATGAAATAGTAAATATTCATTTAAATTGTACACATTTTTTAAAGGGAAAGTATAAGTTAAATTCTCGTATGTAAAAAATCAATAATATTTTTATCAAGTATTAATGATTCCCAGCCTATGCACTGCTGATCTAGAGGAGTGGATTAGTTATTGTATAATGTGTAAAAATTTTATTTTTTATAAATCTTGAGGAAACATTTTTTGTATAGTATTACAAATGTTGTATTGCTTAATCAGGAAAGGGGGAAGGGACAGTATACTTTCAAATCAAGCACATTGCTTCATTCTTTTCTTTTTTCCTTCCCCCCCCCACTGCAAGGGAAGAAAAAAATGAATGCCATTTTTATCTAAAAATTGTCAGAAGGGAAAAGAAAATTAACTCTATTTGCTTTTAGTACATATTTAAATTTTATTTTGTTTTGATTTAAATATAATTGTATTTCCCACTTTATCTTGCCTATGATATGCATTGTATTGAAAATATTTAATTGCGCTTTTTACCCCCTTTTAAAGTGGAGAGAAAATGGGTGTTTCTTGATGAATAATATTATTTTATGTTTGCTTCCTGTGTTGTTGCCCATTTGTCAGATAGTTTTGTGGAATTATAAGTTCTCTAATAAATTTTTCTTATTTACTTTCCATTATAAACCAATTTTATGTGTCATATCGTATTGGAAGGAGAAATGTGTGATGAGATACTGGTGTATTGCAGATTTCATTAGATATTGTCTGCTCAAATAAGAGTGTAAATTTTGCCTAAAAGGTTTAAGAGGGTATTAAAAAAATAAAAAGCAAGCATTAAATGTGTGTTGAAAGATTGATGTTCAGTATGCTGCAGTATATCTATTAAGTGAATATGCTTCAAATGAGCATGTACATTTTGCTTGAAAAGATTTTATTGAGACATAAAAAAACAGAAGCATTGATTGTGAGCTTAAAAATTAGTGCTAGTATGCTACAGTAACTATTTTATATGACCTGTTTCAAATGAGAAATGTAAATTTTGACTGAACCGTTTTTTATGGGAACTAAGGGGGGGGGGGAAAGTAAGCATTACATGATTTTGAATTGTGTATGACAATAATGGCAGTATTGCAAATATATCAACTCCTGCCCTATGTATATCATCTAAAGTGATGTCTGTTTCTCTGTTTGGATCTCCAGATGACAAATGAGGCAGCTTCTTAAATCCATTAATGTTAATAATGATATGTATGAGGCAGCTTTCTGGATTTTTTAGTGTTAGTAGCACAGTTACTATCACTACTACTTCATTGCACCTTCACCTACTTATCTTCAAAATTAGTGTTTTGCCTGCCAAAAAAAGAAATAAAAAGTGAAATACTGTAATTTGTGAGCTTGAAGGCTATTCCATTTAATCTATTATGTGAGATGATGTATATTTCTTCCAAGATTTGATGCATCTTCCACATTCATGTTTGGAACTTTGCTATTAAGAAATTTGTTCTCGTGTCTAATTTTGAGCTTTTATTTAAATATTTGTTTTGGGGGGGATGAGCAGAAATTTCTGGCATTAATTTTCAGCCTTTTTAATCATCAGAGTTTTAAAATCAAATCAATATTTGCAGATGTGTGAAATCCTGTTCAAAAATCATTTGGTTATTACTTTTATGTCACATTTTTGACAGTAACTGATGAAATGCTTGTTGTAGTGTCTGCTGATAATGTGATGAAAATAACAAGTTTGCATTATTTTGATATATATCTTTATAATAATAACCTTCTTTATAGATGCTTTAAAATCTTTATTTAATAATACTAGGCATAATTTTGTGATTCTAATGCTTAAGTGTAATTTATCACAAAAGCTATTTTTTGTATGTGTAATTTTTGTATTTACTGGCATATTACCCCCTTTTTTTGTACTAATTTCACCATACAAATATTAAGTGAGAAAAATTATGTGAATAATCAAATTTTGAAGGATGTAGGAACAGTTCAGAACAAATGAAAAGTATTCATGGATAAACTATTGGTAACTCTCACAAGTTTATTTATTTACAAGAAATTTAGATTTCAATAAAAATACACAGTAATATTAATATTACAGTAGCTATTAAGATATCTTCATGTCTGCTTTCCTGTATCTTGAATCTCGCCCACTCTTTTTTATTACCTACTGCTATATCCTCAAATCATTGAATGCTGCCTGAACTGCTTTTTGTGTTGTCTGCTACAACTTGCAAGTTGCTGTCATTACTCTTTCCAATCAGTCTGCCTTTCCACTTGCAAAGATTTTCAGAACCAACAGAAGTATTAGATAATCCTGTTTTCTTACAGTTTGTTACTATTATTGTTTCATCAGTTAGAGCCCACGCACCTAAAATTCATAAGCAAATCAATTAGTAATATGAAAACGACCATGGATCAATCCATTTTTAAATTTAGGGAAGCTCTTTTTATGAATGCCATAAGGATGGGGGAATTATGTGAATAAAAAAAAAAGTTGAACCTTACGCTAAAACCTGGGGAATATACATGAGGGAGAATATGCAAGTAAATATGATAATTAACTTTTGAAACAAAAAAAGTCTGTCATTACAAAGTTGCATTTTTAAGCATCTAAAAATTAATGTATCTCCCATTTTAGTGTGTTCAGCTAATATCAGTGCTGTTCCAAACGAAATAATTTATTAAGTAATATTTGATTTATATGAATTTTACCTGAAATAGTAAGCATTTCATAAAGTGATTTGTGTTTTATATAAATAAAATTTCTTGAATGTACCACATGAATATTTTATTTTACTAAGACAAAATAATAGCATGAATAAAAATATTTGCTCTTAGAATGTGAGGTGATTTGGGTTCGAGTTTGTTGCTAACATTTGACCATTCTGTAATTGATAATACAAAGGCTAATTTTTTCTACATCACATGATAGTGTCTGAGATAATTTTGTGAATAAGAGCTGGAGAATAATTTTATAAAATATTTATAAACTATATATGTCAGAAGTTCTTAAATCAGGTTCAGTTATAATACTTAATTTAAACTTAGTGAATGAAATGTAGCATCTCTAAGGCTTTTCATTGAGGTGCCCTAAGAATTGGGCTTTAAAATATCAAATTAAATGTTGTATGTGTTAAATATATTACATACATATCTAATGCTAGAGAGAGAGTGTGAGCAAATTTTCATAGCTTTCTAAGTGGGAAGGGCTTAGAATTTAAACTTTTAACTGCTGTGAATGATTAAAAAATTCTTAATGCTAAGGAAATTTGAAAGTGAATTCAGATTTTATACTTCTAAGTAGGTGTTTTATAATAAAAACTTAGCACTTCAGTTTGAAATGAAAATTTTATATTTTAAAAGAAAGTTTTTGTTTAATGTATTAAAAATTAATAAAATGTATATAAGTAAATTTTTAAAAATTATTTAACATATTATAGAAGAAGATAGACAGGAAACATTAAACTTAGATATGTGGTTTGTGATGTTATTCATTTGGTATATTTCACAATGATTAGCTCAGGCAGAAAAATGTAGTTTTTGAAGCATATACACACATGAGGACTATTATGGTCTCTTGAAGTCATTTTAAATCAGAATATGCAGATGGTTTGTGTAATTGCACGAACAAGCAATAAATGCAAAAGTAATATACTTTCCATAAAATATTTTCTGATTCAGCTTTAAACCACATTTTTGTAAAATTAGGGTTTGCTCTGTAAAGGCAAACTGAGGTAAAATTTTAAAAAAGTGTGTTTATGTTTTTTAAGAAGTATTTCCATTAGTAATCATTTGATATTATTGTCTTCTCATATATATGCATTTGGTTCAGAGTAATGTTGTAATATATATATATCTAAAAGTTTCAAGTGAAAATGAAGTTTTTAAGGCATTAAAACTCTCAAAAGAAAGCATTACTAAAAAATGCATGTTAAGAATAAAGAGAAAAAAAAATTGTAAATATTTGTCAGGTAATAGTTTTATATTAAAAATTGTTAATTGTGACAGCACTGCACATGAGTTATTTTAGGTGTAGAAGAGAAGTTGCAATTATAATGTTTCACTAATGGAACTGTTGACTACTAGAAAACATGTATCGTTTTCATTAAAAATATTGATGTAACATTTCCATTAATGAAGCTATCATTTTCCATTACTTGAAGTATTCTCTGAATGAAGTTTATCACTGAAACATCAAGTAATAGCATTTAACAATCTCTTGCTGTGCTGGAATATTTCAATATAAACATTCTCTGAAATGTATTTTATTTTTGTTTCAGTAATGTATGGTGTGAATAAGTTTCTAAGTAATGTAATAAAATCCTAGCTGTCATACCAAAGTTGTGTTATTGCATCGGGTAAAAGTTTTATTTTCTAGAAATACGAATTATGATTTATAGTCTATATTTATTATGGGTCATTCATAGTAGTTTGTTAAGTATCTTTTGTGCTTTGAAATGTATAGCATTATCATATTTTTGTGTAAATGGTATTAAATTATTTACTGCACATCATTGTTTAGTTTCTACAGTTCATCTTTTTTTTACATACTTATCTATGTATTTTGTGTATTTATTTCTGTAAAATACTCTTTAATGTAACATTTATAGCCTCTAAGCTGTTGTAGCATTATAAATTTGTGATTGGCCTATTGGCACAGTCCTCATACCTATGCAATAAAAATGTTTCTCAACAATCTGGAGTTTCATTTATATGGAAAAAAGCATGTTGTTAAACTTTTTTTTACATACTTATCTATGTATTTTGTGTATTTATTTCTGTAAAATACTCTTTAATGTAACATTTATAGCCTCTAAGCTGTTGTAGCATTATAAATTTGTGATTGGCCTATTGGCACAGTCCTCATACCTATGCAATAAAAATGTTTCTCAACAATCTGGAGTTTCATTTATATGGAAAAAAGCATGTTGTTAAAAAAAAGATTGTAAAATGGATTTTAAATGGAGTTACAGGGGATTTTTTTGTGACATCTGTACTTACGTATGTATGTATGTATGTATCTTCCATAATTCAAAAATTAGCCGTAGAATGTTGAAACTTTGTATATGGGACTGCTATAACATGTAGTCGGGCGGCATATAAGCATTCTGTACCGCGCCACGCACATAGGAAAAAATCCGTCCTTGTGATTGGATATGACTACCGATGACATCATTTTCTCTTAGGAACGCCCTGAATTTGCTTGGGGTCAAGAATACACTTCCACACCGTTCGTTTACATTTTGATAGGAGTACCGAAAAGATTATTATGTGCGTTGTATTTTTGTTGCTATGAGATTACACTTCTTGCAACACTGTAGTATGGTGAAATTCATATAAAAAATGTAGTGTTCTCCCCTACAGATAAAAAATATTTCTTCTTGTGCTAACTCCGTAAATGTGCATTAATATTAAGTGCAGAAATGTGTATTAAGATTTTTAATAAATGTCTTCTTAATTTAAAATCATTGATATTAAAAGTGCTGTGATTATTAATTCCATGCTCATTATATATCCATTTTCTGCAGATGCAATCTCCGACAACATGATTCAAGTCAATTTTCAGAAATAGCTAAAACGACGTTGGGATCTAACATAGTAGTACACAGTACATTCGCAATAATTATAATCAGTCTGAAAAAGTAAAGCTTATTTTTGAAGTTAGACTAATATAGATTTGGAATAGAGAAACAGAGATTTGTATTTTAAATTGAATAATATTGTTTTATGAATGTTACCCATTTTTTAAGTCGTAACGTCTTTTGTACCTTTGCATAAAAATAGTTTTTGTCAGAGAAGGAAATTTCTTTTCTTATACCCGTGTATTAAATTCATAGAAATAGTGAATGCAACGAATGGACATTGAAATAACATAACATTTGCAAAGGATGTATTTTCTTTAATGTGAAAGGAACAGAATGCAACAAAATTGCAATAATAATAATATACTTACTAGTATAAAATACCTTTATAGCTGAATCGAGATCGTCATGTTTTGGTTTGTGCACTAAATTCATAAACTCAATTACTTATATAATCTAAGCGCATAAGATTGCTTCTGATATTAACAGCATCTTTAAAAGATTTTATAATTCCATTAAACAGGAAGCCATCTGCAGAACGCTACAGCTAAATGTTTTCGTTTCAAAGAAAACAATTGACAATTTTCACTCTTCCGTTCACTTATGGGCGTTATTCATCGAAAACAAAACCGTAAGAATTCCGCCTAAACGTCATTACGCCGAGAAAAAATGATGTGATCGGAAAATATGTTCAATCACAAGTACGGATTTTTCCTTATGGGTGTGGCGCGGTACAGAATGCTTATATGCGCCCCTGACAGATATTGCCACTAAATGAAATACAAACTTTTTAATTCACATAAAAGATTCTGAGTGTGTTGCTTTTCAGCAAAGGCTAAGAACTCTATATTTCAGATTTAATCAGTCTGTTATGGATTAACCAAAACACGTTATTAAAAAGCAAAAAATGCAGTTCTTAGTAATTAAAACGTTTATTTTTTTAGTAATGTATCTAATTGTTAAAATTTGAAACACATTTGATTTATAGTACATTTTAACTGATAAGCTTTGTAAACATTTGCAACTAAATTATAGTAACCATATTACTTCAGATTTAAGCCTCAGCAGGATTCTAAAATTAGGAAATTGGATAAAATAATAAAAAGTAATTGTTTTAAGTATTAAAAAATGCCTATAATAAAACTTTGATTTTTAAGACCCAACTGTTGAAGAATGGAGAATAAATAGAAGTAGAATATTAAAATATTTGCTTTGAATTTAAGTTGCTTCTTAATTTTATGGCTTAAAAATTTGAATTTGTATTTGAAATAACACAGTAATTAAATATATTTTTAATGGCATATGTTACATACCTGGCAAAAAACATTTGTTTTTAAATTTTTATTTAAGGGAAGGGCTAGTTTTTGTTTATTATTATTTTATTTGAACTTTAAAATGCAAGCCTGTTTTATTTCTTTCTTTCTCTAAAATAATGTGTAAAGCTTGTAGAACTATTTTTAATTTTTTTAAGCTACAAGCACACACACAAAATTAGCTATGCCTTCACTGAGATAAAGAGTTCAAGATCTGATTGTTAGCCAAATGTGTGAGCATTTGCATTACAAAGGCAAGGTGATATTTCTCCCCATTAAACAATGGTGACTGGTAAGAGAGGAATGAGGCCTAGTTGGCCAAATAATATATGTGATCCACCACCTACAACATCATTTCTAGAGCTGTCAGGCTAGTTTACAAAACTAAACATGAAAGGTCAGCAGTGCCTTTTCCTTAATTCAAGCTTCAGATCTTTCAGCTAGTAGCTGGACGTGCTGTTACATATACCACACGGATTGTAACTGTTCAGTCTGGTCAAACATTAACAGTTTAAACTGTCACTTTTACCACACAGTGAGAAAAGTGAAAATTCCTTATAAAGTAATATTTTCTGTTATATAAATGATGTATAGTAAAATATAGCACATGCGATATAAAGTTCAAATTGAACTCGTCTCATAACTGTGCATTATAAAGTTATTCTTTTAAAATCTTTTAAAATGTGATCTGAGATGTTCATAGTTACGCTATTTGAAATCCTCAGTTTTTTAAATTGGTTATTAACATAAGAAATATGAGAAGTTTCAGCAGATTTGACTGAAAAAAGTAAAAAAATAGTATCTCTCATTATAATAAATGCTGATGATAATTGTGTGCTAACATATGAAAAATTGCAGACTTTTGTCTTTGCAAATAGGTTTTGATCTTCCAGTTATATACATTTCTCATATATTTCTGCATATAGGAATGGATGAGTTGCATGAAAAAGAACTTTTTTAATATAATTAGTTCACAAATGTAAAGAAATGTTGAATCATATGTTTCATGTTAAAACAATCTTATTAAAGCATATGTAATATTTCTTTAATAAGATTATTTGAAATACTAAAGTAAATACATCAGCAAATAAACAGCAATTGTTTAATAAAATAACTAACATAAAATATAGGTATTTGTCGTTTACAAAGTCTTATAAGTTAGCTCTTCTGCGCATTATTTGTTGGAATTAGTTTTATAATTGCAATCAGTTCTACTGTTACATTTCTATTCATGTGGAAATCTAGTTAAAGTAATATTTTATATGAAATACATAAAAATGACCTTTTTTTAAGGTTTCTAAAAAATTAAGTAATGTACAAGGATCGTTAATGACGAAAACTCGGGTCACTCTGTGGAAACATTTTTAGTATGTCCTCCTGTTTACAACATCAGTTCAGAGTTCACAAGAACCAACTTTTAAAATAATAACGGCTTTAGGCTGGATTAACTCTTAAACAATATGAGCATATGCTGAAGGAAAAGAAACAATGTTTAGAAAACGCTGCTAACTTTGAAAATTTTTAAATAATTCTTGATCTGTGAAAATAAAAGTATTACATAAAGATAAGTTGCTCATTGACAAAGTTTGTCCTTCGCGTATAATTTGATGTAGCATATTATATGCATCTATATCAAGTCATGATACAATAGCACATTTCAATTTTCTTATAGAGGAGATATTAACGACCATTTTCTGTTTTATTTTTAATTAAAGACTAAGTTTCTAAATATAATTGAATGAAAAACTTTGTACAGTGGTATACTTTTCATCCCTCCATTTATGGTAGTTGGTAATTAGTCATACATTGATATTTATTTAAATTATGAGCTCTAATTTTAATTTACTTAATGATAAGAAATTTTCATCATGATGTGAAATTATATAAATATTTTTTTTATATAATTAGTCTCAACTTTAAGAATTGCTTGCATTTAAGTGAATGTAATTGATTTCATATAAATAACATATATTCTTCAGAAAAAATTAAAATGGTATTCAATAGTGGGATATTAATTGATTTCATATAAGTATATATTTCAGCAGCAAACATTAACAAGTTACCTAAAAATGAGACAATATGAAAGTATTGAAATTGACATTAATGTTTTAAATAAAGTAATGAGTATCAGGTAACTTTGGTATGCTTTATTTGCTTCTTAATAATGAACATAGAAAACAAATATGAAAGATTGGTCAACAGTAAGAAAATGTTCATAATATTTTAAAATTTTGGCAAGAAAATGAGAATAGTAAACCCTTTATGTCGTGACAAATATTTCTCAAGAAATTAAGTGGATTAATTTCATATAATTCTGTAACTTCACGATTCTTGATAAATAAATAAGCTTATTTGTTTGTTTAATATTCTAAAGTCAGAATTTAAAATTCTTTATGAGATAGTTTTAAAATATGTCTTTTGATTCTAAGTGCAGACATGTTTAACGACTTTTGTTTTGAAAATTGTTTTCTAACTCCCAAAAATTTTTAAGTGATATAGAAATTAAAGTTAAACAAGTTTGACATATTTATTATTCCCAACTATTGTTGATAAATCATATCTTACATGTGTTATTATCACCGAAATACAGAACAATAATTTTTGCGAATTTTTAGGAATAAAATATGCAGAGCCATGTATACATATCATTTAGTAGTATTGCTTATTATTGCTAATTTTAATGAGCAGTACAAGTTGTAATTTCAAATAAAATTCAATTTAGAGACAAGGTAATTCATTTATAATTTCTGTTATTTGAACATAAATGTGTAATGTTATTTTACTCAACTTATTCTTAATGCCATAATAAAAACTTGTTTAACTTATAACCACTAGATGGCGACACTATGGACATTTGCTCATTCGTATTCCGAAAAACTAACATAACTGTGACCGAAGAGTTCATTCCAAAGTTTACATTTTGTAGCCTTTGCGCAGTGAGAAACACTTAATCCGTATTTTTTAACTTTAAATGCTTATACACGCAGTTTCGTCCATTTTTTTAAAAAATGTTTTAAGATAGCTATCTGACAACGTAGAAACAATGTTCAGTTTGTTATTTCTTAGCTGTTAGGATGCCTAAAAAGTGATAAATTAAAGCACCATGTCAACAAATCTAAACGAATTGAAAGGTAGCAAAGTAAAGAAAAAGCATTTCAAGCCAAAGCATCAGAAAGCGAAAGTGTTTCGAGCCAATGAACCACTACTTAGTGTTTTCATGTGGGGAATCAACCACACGGTAAGATTTTATTACAGACGATAATTTTATTGGGCGTTCCCAAATTGTCGTTTTTACGTCTTGCTTTTATTATTGAGGCTTTCGGCTAAGTACAGTAAAATAGACAAGTACTTATAAATGAATTCGGAACTTACATATGTTACACATATTTCCTATTCCAAAATTTTAACTGCAGTTCGAATTTTGTAACAAACTTGCCCGACTCTTGGTTACTGAAGTTCTTTAATGTGGTCTTAGTATGTATTATTGTTGATTGTTTAGAATTTTTAAATGGGATTTGCTTTTCCAAGTTTCTATTTGTTGAATGTAAATTAACTAAAATTATTCTGTGTATATGTATAATAACTTATGCTTGTAAGAAATCATGGTTATAAGTGATTATAAGCTATATACACAGTTATGTTTTCGAATTTCTGATAGTGGCACTGTGCTTATGTATTACTGAAGATATCAGATTACGGTTTTATGTAGATTTTTATGTGAAGGTTAGTTGTTTTCAATTTCTGCCTAAGCATGAAAAATTTTATACAGGGGTTATTTTACACAAAATCAACAAGAATTTAAGCATTTGCTAATTGCGTTTTTAATAGCTTCAGAGGAGATTTTTAAACTATTTCTATGTGAAAAATAAATGTTCTGCTAAATTTGATTGAACATGTAATCTCAAATATTTTCCAATAAATATATCTTAAGTAATTAGCATTATATAGTATATACCTCTATATTAGACTAATAATGTTTAAGGTATTGAATATTTTATACTATTTATGAAAAAATAAGAACTGTTTGTATCTTTGTGTTCTCGCAATACACATGACGTCTATCATAGTACACCGTGAAGATGATATTTGTCCCTGATTGTTCTATGCAGAACTGAACATCATTTCATTGGAAGTCATCGGATAACTCATAACCCTAACTTTTTTTTCAAGTATTAGAAAGCAACACAATTTTTATAATGGCATATAAGGCCTGTTCAATACATTTCTGCAGTTTTTCTTGTTACAAGATATTTTGAGCAGCACAGTATTGTGTTTTACATAAACATTTACTTACCATTGACCTATGGCTGTTCATTGCTTAGTGGTACAGTGAATTTTGTTGTGCATGTACAAATACTGAAATATATATTAAAATCAAGAGTGAAAATTTTTGCTTCTTTGCATTCCAGTAGGTTGATTTTATATTACACTATGGTTACACATATATCTGTTTGCATATGTAGAACGTATGCATTATATTACTATATTTACAATAGTAGAATGAACAGGTGTATTATAAATTTGAATACTTTTTTATATAACGGAGAATTACGTCAAGTATACGCATTTGTGTAGGACATGTATGCATATGCTTGAGATGATTGCAACTGAAGGGAATAAAAATGTTTCTAATTGCAAATACATATAAAAGGGCTAACGCAGCAGTGATTTTGATGTTAAATACATTATATTGATATATTTACAATAGAAGACTGAACTGCTGAGAATTACATCAAGTATATATCTATATATACATATGACAGGAGTGTCTGCAGTCAAATAGTTTTTCATACTACAGATACATATAAATGATGTAATGTGACAGTGATTTTGATAGTATTGTACTTGTATTGAATTAATATATTAACAATAGTAGAATGAACATTTGTATTACAAAATTGAAAGCCTATATATAGCAGATAGTTAATGTCAGGTGTATATCTAATACTAGCAGAAGTACCTAATGCCAGTTAAGTTAGATTGAGAGTAATGTATCTAATAACAGAGAGAGCAATACTGCTGTGATTCTTCTGTAATAATGATGCAGAAAATAAGATTCAGAGTCGTGCATTTTTCAGTCTGATGAAATATGGAACCCATATAAAAAATTTCGATAGAAAAATAAACTAATTCTATCTCATTATATCAGAAAAAATGGCACGCCATTTTGGCTTTAGTGTAGAATTGGGTGCCCCTTCGATTAGTGACAAATTTTTGTTCAGTTTTGGCGATGAAACTCCATTTTTGTTTACCATGATAGTTTTAACTTTGTTTTAGCTTCCTGATTTTCTTCAAGTGAAAATAAATCGATGTGTACATGGACAAAGTTAAGGCAGTTTACAGTGCCTAGATTGTGCAATTCTGGGATGTTTTCTTAAGTGAAAATAGATCGATGTGTACATGAATACCGAGTTTGTGCAATTCTTTTTCGTATTTTGGTTTTTGTGTGGTGGCCATCTTGAAATTGTGCCGATCTTGGCATTAAAAAAGAATCACCAAAAAAAACAAACAAAACAAGGGGCACCCAGTTGTAATTTTTTAATTACTATCTCTGAATTTAGCTGCTTCTTTTTCGGAAAAAAGTGAATGTTTCTAGGACGCAGAAAAGAATTGTAGAAAGTTTGGTGACGATAGCTACAGTACTAACTGAGTCATTAGTGAACAAACAGACTTTTTATGATAAAAGTTTACAATTGGGTGCCCCTTGTTTTTTGGCGATTCTGTTTTGATGCCAAGATCGGCGCCAATAAGACACAATTTCAAGATGGCTGCTACACAAAACCAAAACAAGAAGTCAAAGAATTTCACAAACTCCATGTCCATGTACACATCGACCTATTTTCACTTAAAAAAAACATCAGAGAATTGCACAAACTTAGTCATTGCACATTTTGACTTTGTTCATGTGCACATCGATTTATTTTCAATTAAATAAATCAAGAAGCTTCAACCATGTTAAAACTCTCTTGGTAAACAGAAATGGGGTTTCATCGCCAAAACTGAACAAAATTTTTCGCCAAAAAACAAGGGCACCCAATTCTACACTAGAGCCCTTTTTATATATGTATATACAATGTAGATGGTACTTACGTATTAATGCAGCCACCTTGACGCAGTTTGGCGAATTTTGTCATTTTGTTATTTGGATGATTGGTTTATTTGATTAATTTGAATATGGCGATGCCTGAAGGACTTTCTGCCTAAGGGAAGCATTACCTACATGGAGGACTTTATGAGGAAAACTGGCACATAATCACACGTGAGAGAAGAAATTAAAATGCATTCTAAAGAGATTTTAAACTTAAAAATTGGTGCCAATGCCCAAGAAATAAAATGAGGAATTATAAAATAATCTTACATTTTAACTGAGATTTAACGCTGCTCTAAAAGTCAGTTTATTTATTATAAGAACCAGTTATTATAAGCTATTATTGTGGCAACCTCTTAAGCTTCAATCAATCATTTCATATGGAGTTTTCTAATTTGTATTCAGTATAATCTTTGAGAGATTATTTCATGCAAATATCATTTTGAATCTGATAAAAAATATGTCTTGATTCTAAAAATTCATTCATGTTATACTATTTTAAATGCTATTGTATTGCATTTCATTTTAGGATATTAATTCAGTTTTAATATGTCAAATTAATTATTAGCTTCTTTATTCTGATTTGTTAGTAGTTTTGTATCAAAACATATTATTCTAAATGTATTGCTCTAAATTACAGTATATTGTAGGATTTTTCAGAATCAAACTGCATGTAAGTATATGCAGTTTATATAAAAATGAATGCTTAATTTATCCAAAAATGTGCTTTTCTTCTATTAACTTGATAGATATACTTAATCATTGCAATATAGTTAAAAAGCTTATTGAATTTTCCTGAAATTTAAGAGTACACAGAATCACACATTCTAGTTAAAAAAAGGTAAAGCTATGGATATTAATAATTACCATACTCCTTTTTTATTTTTTGATAAGCAAATTGTTTAAACTATGCAATTTTACATAACTCATACAGAGTTTCTATTTTAATATAATCTTCAATATGGTGGAGGTTTAATTTCACAATCCATGAAATTTCATTTGTTGAAAACGTTGAGGATTGCACTACTGTGGTTATTGCAGTGATTCTGCTATAGTATTGTTAAGAATAATAAGTCAAAACATTGGCTTAGGGTAAAGTTGTTATAAAAAGTAAAGTATAGCCAGTTTTCGAGCCCAATTTTATGTCAAAAATACTGTTGCATGGGTACCGGATCGTAATAGATTGCATGTACACAGGTCTGATAATAGGTTCATAAAAGTTATTTTATCAAAAGAACCACTTTAGAGTTTGGGAACTTTCACAGAAATACTCATAGAGGTGTTCACAGTATCGTACAACCAATAGTTACACTTCAAGCTACTGAGAACATTAAACACAATGCAGAATGATGAAAGAATGAAGCTAACGTGGAGATATCTCAGTCTTCCAACTTCATGCTGAACTAACAACTGAGAGTAGACGCTCTCTTTGTTCTAACATTGTTTTCACCTGACCGGCGAGATATTTCTGATACATTGTTTCTCGAAATTTCTGTAAAGCGTATGGGGGCTAAATATGGTTACAGTTATGTAGAAAATCAATTACAGTTATTCAGTTATAATATTCTTTACAGTTATACATGGACCAGACCAAAATATCGCCAAATGGTCGGCAAGTTCGTCGACGTTTGGCGATTCGTCCCCAAATTAGCAAGATAGCCCTTTACTCAAATGTTAAATAGACTTGCCTCTGTATTCTTACTTTTCCGAGAACATCATCTGTCTAGATTTCCCAGCTACATTATGCAGAAAAATAGAATACTTTCACATAAAAGTGCACTAAAATCATCCATTTACATACAAAATTAGTAACACTATCCTTCTACCAAGGACTGAATGTGCCGGGCAGTACAGTCCCTGGACAAGAACCAGTACTTACAACTAAGGCAAATTAGTGCAATACTTAAATAATAATTCCAATAAATGACAAAAAATCAAATGCTAATGACAAATAAATAAATGCATAAATTTACATATTCACATGCTGTAGTAATGGGTGTCAATCGTAATGAACGACTTTAGGCTTCTAATTTGATGATTTACGAATCCGAACTACGACGTTGTTCACTCTGATTGTGTAAAGACTGTCCGAAGGTGATTTTAGGTTAGGGAGAGAGTCCTTTCCGTCGAATTGGATTCAAAAACTGCACCTTGTTGCCTTCCTTGAATTGATGTCATGTAGCTCTCAGGTCTTCATCATTTCTGTCGCCATGTTAACTCGCTCTCGTCCAAAATTGGACATCATTTCAAACCGCGCCTGGAGATCTTAGATGTGCTCCTGAGGTGACGAAGGCGCATCATAAGGGCCATAAAACAAGAGATGACAAGGCAGACGAAGGTCAGAACCAAAGGGCATCTAGGATGAGGCATCTAGTCTCGTGGACAGCATTCTGGTAGGGCATCAAGAGCAGTAGTAGTTTCTTATCACAGTCCATTTGGCTTCTGGAAACCACCAGCTAGAGGTTATTAAGGATGGTTCGAATAAACCTCTCTATCATGCCGTCTGACTGGGAATATAAAGATGTCGTTTGGGTTTTGTCAATGGCGAGTACCTTGCAGAGTTGCAGCCGATGCAGAATTTCTTCCTAGATCAGAATAAAGAGCACACGAAACCTGGAAATCCAAAGCTGTATCATTACCTCTGCTACCGTGACAGCCTGTTGATAAGGAATACGATACGCTTCAGGCCACTTGGTGAAGTAATCAATGACCGCGAGTATGTATTTGTTGATATTAGTTGTTCGCGGCAGAGGTCCCAGGATGTTAAAAGTGATACATTCAAAAGACGCTTCAACACTGTAACATTGAAGCTTCATCGGCTGCGATTCTTTGGTCGTTTTCAATCCGCACAGGTATCTCAAAATTGGCATTACTTTTGAACATCAGCCTTTGCATTGCTCCAGTAGACGCACCCTCGAACTCTATGCAACGTCTTCATTATTCCGAAGTTGCCTTATGTTGGACTGCTATCTGATTCTTTAAAGACGTCTGGGATTCCAGATCTTGGAATTATCAGCTGCCATCGGAACGCCTTTCCGTCATCCGACTGAAACTGCCGGTACAAGACTCCGGAATGATTCCATAGAGCCCAATATTTTTTGTCATAGGACTATACACTGGTGTGCAAAAATTAAGGACGAAGTCGAAAAATTGGCATATCAGCTGAACGAAGATGCAGAGCGGACAGAAAGACCAATCAGGAGATTAAGTAAGGTGATGTACGGTAGCACATGCGCAGATATGCAGGTAGACGTAATGGGGGAGTGTCTGAGTAGTATAAACATGTTGTCGGTGTAAGATCAGTATTTCTGGCAAAGAGATTGCACGCCGTATAGCAGTTAAAATCACACCGAGTTGCTCCCTCAGCGAGAAATGGCGAATAATCAATCTGTTAGACGACATCTGGATGCTTTTACCCGAGGTCGAATCATTGGGAAGTTGGAGGAAGGCCGCAGTGTGACAAGTGTGGCTGCAGAGTTCAGAATTGCTCACAGCATCGTTTCACGACTTTGGAGACAATTTCAAACTACAGGAACAGCTATCCGGGGGTTTAGTAGTGGTCGTCCACGAGGAACCACACCCGCAGATGACCGGTATATTGCCTTACAGGCCAGAAGAAACAGGCGGCAGACAGCGGGAGAAATCGCTAGACACACGACACAGGCGACTGGACGACCGATATCGCGTTTTACCGTGGCCAGAAGACTGCACGGTGGTGGTCTGTTTGCACGACGCCCTGTACGGTGTGTACCTCTAACGCCTGCCCATCGGAGAAGGCGTTCTCTGTGGTGCCGGGAACACCGGAATTGGAGAGACAATGAATGGGGACGAGTACTCTTTACAGATGAGAGCAGATTTAGTCTGAGTTGCGATTCTAGACACATACACATCTGGACAGAGCGGGGAACACGCAATAACCCCTTCAACATCATCAAAAGGGACTGTTTTGGAGGTCGCGGAGTTCTCGTTCGAGCAGACATAATGCTTGGTAGCCGGACCGACCTTCATATCTCCCAAGGAGGTTCGTCACCTGGGACTGCTATTGTAACGAGGTTCTTCTTCCTTACATGCGTCTTTTCACAAGGGCTATGGGTCCTCAGTTCCTCTTCATGGACGACAACGCTCCACCTCATCGCACAGTTACTGTCGAAGAGCTGTTGGAGAGTGAAGATATTGAACACATGGATTGGTCGGCAAGGTCTCTGGATCTAAATCCCGTCAAGCATGTACGGAACTTACTAGGGAGACCCGTGGCAGCACGTAACTTATCGCCAGTAACGATTCCGAAACTGCGATGGGTGCTACAAGAGGAACGAGCAGCAGTGTCTCAACAGCTCATTAACAACCACATATCCAGCATGCACAAATGATGTGAAACCTGCCTAGCAGTCAGGGGAGATCATATCCCCTATTAAAGACCGGATGTTTCTTGCTGGACACCCATCACAGGGATGTTTCGGCCTTCAGTCGCATTGCGCTCCATGCTACTTTTTCAATAAAGCTTCTTTTTATCCCTCTGATTTCTCTTTTAGTAAGTGTTGCTTACATTACTCATGTCCTTACGTATTGGGGATCTTACGGTATTAAATGTGTTGATTTGGAAAGCTTTTGTACAAAGTTATATTGAAAAAACCTTCTCGTCTTTAATTTTTGCACACCAGTGTACATCGAAATGTTCTGCCAGGTAGGTTTCTTGTTTGAACACTTTATAAGGTATTTCTCCCACCTTCTTCGTGTGTAGTGGTTAGCACGCTCGACTCGTCACCGAGAGGTCCGTGGTTCGATTCCCGGCGAAGGCGTTGCTCATTTTTCATGTCTCCTGCTTCGAAATAACCTAATGTATCTACAACTTCATTAAGTCCATTATGGGCTTAATGCCACCGTCTTCCAACTGATCTTTCTTAACTTCGCCTGACCCAGGCCCGTGGAGTGACGAACATGTTCGATTCATAGCTCGACGTACGACCGGACTGCTCGTATTTCGCTTCGACCCTGAAACAGCGTTTGCAGCTTTCTGGGCAGGCCCTTCTAGGCAGGGTGTTGGTGTTTCCACCTGATGATCCCTTCCAGTGACGGATAGTTGTGTCATATTCCTGGAATCTCAGTATCCACATGGCTATTTGACCTTCGGGATTTTTGAAATTTAAATGCCAGATCAGCGATGCATGTAGAGTAGTATGCATCTGCCGTAGAAATAATGATGGAAATGTTCTACGGCTTTAACTATGGCGAGCAACTCTTTCCTGGTGATACAGTAATTCTTCTCCGGTTTCGATAGACACTTCCTCCAGTAGGCCACTACACATTCTTGACCGTTTATTTCTTGGGACAAAACAGCACCGAAGAGCAAATTTTAAAGTTTCCTTCAGTTTGTTAAATGCTCACAATAACTTCCACTTACCCTTTGTCAGCTTATGAAGGGGTCTTGTCATGGAAGAAAAATCCTTCACAAATCTTTTGAGTAGATGCAAAGCCTCAGGAAAATTCTCAGCTGATAGACATTTTCGAGGCATCTTCAATCTTTTACAGCTGTCATTTTTCTGGATCTGTACGAAAACCTTTGGCAGTGATAACATAACCAAAGTAAGTTACTTATTATCTGAACAATTTACATTTGGAAGGATTTAGTTTTGGATTGGCTTTCTTCAATTTCTGAAGCACTTTTCTAATGTTTTTTAAACTCTTTCCGACGATAATGATGTCATCCAGATCTATCAGACGGGCTTCGTAAGAAAGACCACTCATCAGGGTCTCCATAAGGCGTTCGAATGTTGCCGTCATTTTACATAATCCAAACGACATCACCTTGGACTGCCAAAGTCCTTGTCCGGTAGTAAAAGCATCTTTTCGCGGTCATCTGGATATCTGTACTTGCCAATACCCAGTTTTCAAATCAAGCATCGAAAACCACTTGCCTCTAGAAAGAATTTTCAGAATATCATGAAATTCCAGAATACCCTGAAGAAGGTAGCTGTCTTTCTTCGTAACCTGGTTAAACCGGCGATACACAATACAAAATCTAATTGAATCATGTTTCTTTCTGACCAGGACGATGGGAGAGGCCCAAGGACTTGCTAAAGGCTCGATAACATCGCTTTCTTGTATGTTCTTTATAAGATTTACTAACTTTTCTGGTTTAGCAATCGGTAGACGTCTAGGATGTTGCTTGATTGGTGGATGTTCCCCAATATCAATTCTGTGCTGTGTCAAACTGATTCGACCTACCTCAGAAGACGATCAAGAGAAAATGTCTTGGAATGAGACGTTTGGAAACACGCCTTTCTTCGTTTCTTAGTTGTGCATTCTGCAATAACTACAATATCAGTGTCTCCGAAGACAGAGATTAGCGGACTATTGGGTCGTTTAATACGGGTCACCGGAATATATGCTGCAACCATTTCGCCTTTCCTAATGATACTCGCCAAATCACTGACATGGGCAATTCTGGGATAACTGTCCTCATATGTTGAGAAGTGCCGATCCTTCTAGTACTCCTCGTGGGGTGTTACACTTCTTCAGTTACACCATAACACTGTACCGGAAATTTCTGTTTTCGGGCTATGGATCCAGAAAGTAAAAATTCTTTTGTTGCTGATACTGTGATATTGTCTTGAGTTATGATTTGGTGAGCAGATTTAACGCCTTCATCATGAATTCCAAATAGGTTTTATATCCTCAGAGTCAGAATGCAGTTCGTTGTTTCCAAAGGCCAGCGAAAAATTGTATTTTCTTGGAAAGTCCAATCCGAGTATGCACGAGTCGTTAATACTTGGTACATACGCCGTGTGATGGTAGGCGGCACTTCGAACCGTGATGAGAACGTTTAATTTTCCGTCGATGTCGATCTTAGCCCTCGGATACAGACGCTAGGGTAACGCTCAGTCGCGTCCAATTAGTTTTCCTTCCTATTGTTGAGCCAGATCTTTTCAAATGATGGTAACTTTGACATCTGTGACGATGGCCATATTGCAAGGAACTCCATTAATATACCTCACGATGAAAATTCCGTTACTGCTGCCACTGTTGCAGAAATTTGAAGTGCTTTAAAATGGGACTTCTGAATATGTAACAGTCCTTACTGCATGAAATGCCCATTGACTTGTTTCCTGCGTTCTTGCTAGGGTGGGGTCTGAGCTTCTGTGCGTTGGGGTGTTATGCAGCTCCTTCGTACGTGGCGTTATGCACCGCAGTTCCGGCACTTTAGGGTTGGTTTTTTGTCATTCTTATTCTGTCTCAAGGCATTAATTTGTCTGGTTAAATGTCAAGATGAGCAATCACTTGATCCACTGGCTCCTGAACTTGAGCAGTTCTGATGGGTAGCGGTCCCTACGAATTGGTTGCTGGACTGCCTCGAATTTCATGGCAAACACTAAAGCGCGTTTTAAATCTTTGACCTTCGCCATTCTCAGAGTTTTTGTATCTCAGGATTCCGGATGCCATGATGAAGTACTGCAGGGACAGGAGTTCCCACGTTTCTCTTGGGCAGTCGAACAAAACTAGATGAGACGGCCTTTCAACGTTCGTGGCGAGTTCTTGGAGTTCTTCGGTGGTCTCCTGTTTGCGAGATTTAAATTGAAGCCTTCTATAAAATTCTTCTATTCTTTTAAACACTTCTACTAAAGCGCGGCACGAACGCGCCGTACAGATCTTTGAAGTTTAGCCTCTGGTTTTCGGGGAAATTTTAAAAGATATCCGCTGTATCTGCTCTCAATGAAGCGACGAGATGGCTGGTTTAACATTCAGAATCCTATCCATTTGTGTTTGCCAGTGTGGAGAACTGCATCTTGTATACTTGCCAGGAGGTCATTCCATCATGTGTGGATAGCTTTAGAGAGGGCCGGGACGACATATTGTTGAATTTAAAGGTGTTAGAATTGTGACCACCTGTCGTTATGGATTTCTGTAAACTTTCGACTTCCTTGCAACAGAGATTCATATCAATTTGTTGTTCGAACTGTTCGGCGGCAGAAACCCTTTCTTCTCTTCTTTCAGCAGAAAGTTTTTCTTGAATTTCTCCAATTTCGTCCTCAACCGTATCTATTCTGCCTTCCATAACGTTGAATTTGTTTTCTGTTATGGTAGTAGTTTCTTTTCATTTCTTCTTGACCAGCTTCAATCTTTCCTTGGCCTGCTTTCATCTCTTTGAATGCAACAAAAGCTACCACTAACTATCTTAATTGCTCATCCATCAAAAATTGTTGCGTGCTTACGGTTTTGTATTAGATTGAATGCACACGGGTTCGGTAATATGGTGATAAAATTTATTTTATCAAAAGAAACACTTCAGTTCTGGAACTTTCCACAGAAATACTCTTACAGATGTTCACAATAACTATTTGCACTTCAGACTACTAAGATCGTTAAACACAATGCAGTGCAGGTGTACCAGAGAACAGAGGCTCCATTTCCTGGCTGACTAAATCGTCTGCCTCACATGGATTATGGCCTCTGCCTCCAAGCATTTATTTTTCAAAGCAAAAGATACATTGGCAAACAAGGCCTTCCAAGACATAGATATGAGTCTATTATACAATTGTTACTACAAATACACTTTTCAAAATTAAAAACACAGTGAAAGAAATAATAAAGTCAGCGTTCTAAAGAACGAATCTAATCCGGACATATCTCAGTACTCCAAACTCACGCTGAACTGAAAAGTGAGAGCAGATGCCGTCTCCGGTCTTATATAGTTTTCACTCTGCCGAGATATTTCTAGTACTTTCTGCTTTTGAGAGTTTAAATTATGAGAGCCGAATACGGTTGCAGTTACACAAAACATCAATTACAGTTATTCACTTAAAATATCCATTACAGTTATACAGGGACTGGACCAAAATATCACCAAATTTGTGAACTTTTGACGATTCTTTGCCAAATTCGGCGACAAAAATTAGTCGAAATTCGTTGCCGGCTTGATGATATTTCGCCAAATTAGCGACAGCCATTTAGTCAATGTTAAACAGATTTACCCGTTTATTTGTACTTTTACGGTAGAGCATTATGTCTCTAGATTTTTATGTTGCGTTATACAGAAAAATAGTTTCACTAAAATCCTTTATCTGTGTAAAAAAAAAAGTTTTCTGTTTTAAACTACACTTAAACCTGTTTTTGTGCGGTGGATAGGGACCGCATAAAAAATCGTAAAAACTTCACGAGTAACTATAAAAAATAGTCGTTTAGAGTTGACTTTTTTCCAGTTACCATGTAGTCGGTGATCAGTTTTTGCGACGACTGTTGTTTCACTAAACGCTTGTATATGTCTCGGTAGCCAGATATATGAGATTGAAGCTCCTTTTTTTATTGATAACTTTGTCAATTATGTTACAATTTGATTGAAACTTTTCGTGTACCGAACAAAAACAAAATCGCACCAAAAAGATCGTACAAAAACAGGTTTGAGTGTGTATGGTTCCTTTTTTTCACTTTCTTTCTTTTAATCTCTGAGAATCTCTTCTTAGTGATCAAATGTTATGGGAATACTGTGTAATTTAATATTACAAGGTAACCAAAAGATTTCTTGCCGTTTCTGATATGACACTGGAAGAGTGAACCCCAACATAAAAATAGTCTCCAAACCTGGCGATGAAGTGGTTAGGATGGGAGTCCGGACATTGACCAAGAGTATAAAAGCGCGTTGCATCGGTACTTCAAGCATAACTCATACAGCGACTGATTGAAATGGACGCGCCAAAGGCGCTCGTTCAGAGTTGTTTGCTATATGATTTTAAAATGGGTCTGTCAGCAGTAGAATCAAATCGCCGAAGGCTTTTGGGGATGATGCCGTTAACGAACGAACCGCTAGGCAATGGTTCCAGAAGTTCAGGTCAGGGGATATGACTCTTACTGATGCACCGTGCAGCGGTCAGCCACAAGCGCTGGACAATGAGGCCTGAGAGTAGCCATAGAGAGTGACAGTAGCCAAATATGTGGTGAGCTTACTGCACACTTCCAGATATCTGATGAAATGATTAGACTCCATTTGCATCGCATTGAAAAGGCATACAAGCTGAGCGAAGCGGACGCCCCACTCACTGTCCGATGCAACCAAGCAACAGCGTGTCGCTGCCTGTTTGTCATTGCTTACTCGTCGCCGCAGTGCATCCATATTTGATCGAGTACTCAACCAGCGGTGAAAGGTGGGTCCAGTATGACACACCGAGACGTTCCAGACATTGGTTGTCACCACGGGTCCCTCACACTGCGAGACCTTCTCTCCACCCACGCAAGATCATGCTGTGTAGCTGGTGGACTAATAGTCGTCAAGTGGTGCACTATGAGCTCCTACCAATTGGCCAAACCATCACGGCAGGCCTGTACTCGCAGCGGTTGGAACGTGTGCATCAGGCACTGATGCATAAAGAGCCAGCAGACCTCGCGCCAACAGACTACCATCTTTTCCATTCCCTGAACAACCGTCTTCGTGGAAATCCTTCAACAACTGGCCAGACCTCGAAAAGACCCTCACGGACTTTTTTTTGCGCCGAAGACGCCTGAGTTTTACAGCGATGGCATCGCACAGCTAGTCACTAGTTGACAGAAGGTACTGGATGCCGATGGTGATTACTTTGAGGATTAGCGGTGATTATTTGTTTTAATAGTTTTTTTTCTGACTGGCCAAAACGGCAGGAAATTTTTTTGGTTAACTTGTAAATGCATGTCAATCTTAAATTTTTTTTTAGAGCTCGAATAGAATATCTTTCAATGGTGTTCTGTGAATGCTCTTATCTTGGCTATTAATTGAAGGGGATGTCACATTTTGCTTTTTTGTAAATATTTTGTTGTAGGAACTCTATTAATAAAAGCGCGCGATGTATGTAACCTAAAAAAATAGATACTTTAATAAAATTTTTATTGAAACGAGATTTTTAACAGCACAGCTGAAATACCTGCGCGGCTAGAAGATTTCGCAATGAAGTGTTTATGTGGCTAAATGATGTACAAATATTTTTTCTGACCCCTTTGTGATGCGACAGATATCAATGCGGTAGTCAAATTCTTTCCAACAACTGTTTTAATGCTTTGTTTAAGGTTGTAAGAAATAAAGGAATAAAAACTGCGTCCTTGATACATTCCCACAAGTAGTGTTTAAAGTCAAGTTTGTAATTTTGGCGACTTTTTTTAAAAGATCATGAAATTATGGCTTTTTATCGTAAGTCAGCAGATATTATCAACACATCAGAAGAAACAAACTTTTAGCAATTTAAAATGCAAATTATGTAAGGATTACATATTACATTAAAAAATAAAATATTCTTTTTCTCCCCATGTAAGCAGCGATCTGTTTTCGCTAGAAAAGTCAGAAAGTCGCTCAAACTCTACATCGCCAGAATCTCGGCTTTCTGCACCTTCCATGATCACAAACATTGAAAATAAGGTTAAAATAATCGTCAGATTTGACGTGGACCCGATACTTCACTTTAAGCGAAGTACTCACACGGACTTCTTGGTGATTAGTATGCCAGAGCCATGTTTTGGTGTGTTGAATGGTCATATCATCGCCAAGGCAGAGTTGGTCCATATATTGTTCTAAAACCACGTTATACAACACAGAATTTCTTTTTCGACTTTAAAGCGCAGAGAAAGCTTTTTCTGCTTATCGCGGCCATATTGCTGGACTCGCTGTAAGAGCGTGTACGTAATGCTGACGTCGTGGAAACAAAGAAAACTTTTAAAATGCTTCCTGATAAAGAAACACAATAATGATTTTCAGTTCATAAGTATTTAATATGCCTGTTTCTTTTAGAATGACGTTCTTTTTAAAAGCTGGGTAAGTATAATTAGAACTTCGAAAAGTACACTAGTGAGCAAACTTAAGCAGCAAATTCACTTTTCAACATACAGCAATGAAAATGTTGAGTAGGGCTCTTTGCAATCAATACAACAAAAGCCAACTCAGTAGAAAGGTGATGCTTATTCAGATATCATCATCATGACGTCAGAGGGTACGTCAGTGCACGTAAAACGCGAGAAGTCAGCGTGCGCAGTGCAAAGCAACTTTTCATCGTTACCGTTAGTTGATGGTGGAACAAGCAAGCAACCTAGTTGGTTTTGATATGTGATTCATATGCATTTTTGGCGGATGTAAAGAAATAATCGCATAGCGCCGCCGTATGGCGAAGAACATGCGCTTTTGGATCTGGTAAAAGTCTCGTCAGGCAGAACTGGAATTAGAATGAATGGGCCATTAAAGTGGCAGTTATCTTCATGAGATAGCAAAGCTATTAAAGAAACACAGTAGCAGAGGCATTGAGTAATACACAGTATCCTAAAGAGGCATTCGAGATAATATTAAAATAAATATACAGTTACAAATATAATATACATTGCAATGATGACTTGAAAACATATACAGCATATTAATATGTAGCAATATGATGAATCATGCGAGGCCGCTGAAAAGGATGCTCAGTCGTGAGATCATAATCCTTTACACTGGCTACATGGTCATACTTGGAATTTGTAATTTTCTCAAAAAATTATATACACTTGCAAGAATATAGTTGTGAGGGAGAAATATTTTTAGATCATGGTGTATATTCTGATTTTGGAAGAACGTGGTGCATTCGTAATCGTTCTCAGAAGTTTAGTTACGAAGGCATATGATTTTTTTGGTAAGATTTCGGAGCTGTAGTCCAAACTGGGACAGCATAAAAGAGAGTCGGACGATTCAGTGTTATACTCATAGAATCCGTTTTACTCTTAGGTGTAGCTTTGATTTCCTTCCTAAGAGGCTATACAATGCCATGTAGGCCATATTTTCCTAACTTAAGGCCTTGAAATTTAGCTGAATATCTAGGATTACAGCCAGATATTTTGTAGAATCTACTACAGAGAGAACTTGATTTTCAACTCGTAAATTTAAGTTGACATTGTAGTTTTTCTTGTATTTTCTGAACAATATAATACTACATTTACTTGCATGTAATTTAAATTTCCATTAATTACACCAGTGTGAAATTACATTTAGATATAATTGTACATTTTCTGCAGCGCGATTTGGCATGATTGATTTGGTCATAACTACCACGTTATCGGCATATTTTGCAATCAGCTAAGAGTTTCCGCCATATCATTAAAAAGTGTGGCTCCCTATACTGACCCTTGTGGAATTCCAACTGGTATGATTTTTCCTGTTCGATTAATTTGTCTCGCATAAATTTTAAAAGTTCGACAATTTAAATAAGATTTAAGAAGTACTATAATCATGGATAGTAGCTTGATTATGGCAAGTTTGTACGAAAATCCTTCGTGCCAAATTCGATCGAAGGTCTTTTTTACATCCCGGAATCATGACGCCAGGTATTGTTTTTTTCGTAAAATCCTCTGTAGTTGTTTCTTGAGAATTAGCATCGTTGTGCATTGTCCATTTGTGAATCCAAACTGGTCGTTTTTGGCAATATTGTTGTTTACAAGGAAATCGTGTAATCTTTTTTAAATAAGTCTTTTAATAATTTTCCTAATACATGGAACAGACCTATTGGGCGATAGCTGGTGACTCCTTCCTGAATTTAAAAAGGTTGGAATCACTGCAGGTTTCCACTGTTCTGGGAAGTAGGCCAAGTGCAGGCATGCATTTATGATATTAGTTATGAGGATGGTTAATTTTTTTTGGTGCTTCTTTAATTGCCATTTTGTGTATTACATTAAAAACCGTCGCTTTTTTCACATTTAATCTTTTAATAATGCTAGTAATTTTTCATAGAGGTTGCATGTAAAATTATTGCAGCTGAATTGATATGAATATAAATATGAGATTAGTTCATTATAAACAATGTCATCTTCCTGCAGGAAATGTGATGCTTTGGAATGAAGACTTCAGCGAGAACTTCACTTTCGGATTGCGCAGTGCTGTTATCATGCATTCAGTGGGTAAATTTGGTTTGTTCTGTCAGTTCTTGAGACTAGGCAATTCTCCAAAGCGTGCCCTGTTCGATCTTCATGTTGTCAAGAGATAAGTCCCATTTTTTTTTTCAGGTTTGAACTTATCGGCAAGTTCTGAAACCTCTTTAACTAAGTAGTTCAGCCTTCGTTTGATGTTGGGATCTAGTGCTATTTTTTAGCGTTTTCTTATTTGTTGTTTCTCAATTTTTTCTCAGGTGTTGTCTGGCAATACATTGATTGCATTTTTGACATCCCTGTTTAGTTTCGTGACTGCCAGTTCAGTGTCATAAATAGAACTAAGTCGTGTGCTGCATTTGATGGTGTGAAGTTTCTCACGGAATTGTGCCCAGTTTATGATCTTTTGTATTTAGATTGAGACGGATGTAGTCCATAGTAGATAAAAATCGCTGCGAAGGGGTTACAGCTTAGTTCTTGAACCGCTTCCAGATGAGGTTTATGTTGTATCCCGTTTGTTATGAGTATGTCAAAAACTTCTGTTGAGGCCTTGCAGTTCATTCTTGTGGGATTGCAGGATTCTATAATGTTGATTCTATTTTGTTCGGCAGAACTGTTGAGAATTCTGTCATTTTAGTTTGTGCTCTTGAGTTCCAGCTAGGAATTAAAATCACCCGCGATTAATGTTGGGATATTTGCGCTTGTAAGATTATGCAAGTCCTGATTGGTAATCACATGCGTTGGCGGATTGTACCTTGTACGCGGAGATGAATAGAAAAGCTTTATAACTGCTATCACAGATCAGGGCAGCTTAGATGAGTGAGTAGAAAATACTTGGAGTATTTGAGATGCTCTTTAACCCCTTGACATAAAATGACGTCCGAGAGACGTCATTCATTTCATGTGCTATTGTAGACTTTGACGTCTCCGAGACGTCAAGAACTGTCTTCGGCCAGCGCCGCGCAGTATATTATTATTGTTATATGCCAATGTAAATTTGAAAATAAAACTTTCTGTTTTTAAGCTTGCACATGAGTGCCTACAGTTGAGCCAAATTAAATGGTATTCTTCAGACGCGTTGACGCGTATTTTATTTGTATGCAAAGGGGTTAATTGCAATATCACCGCCACGATTGTATGTACGATCACTGCGAAGCATATTATACCCATGTAACCTGAAACGATCGCACGGTCTAAGATGTATTTCATGTATTAGAAACAAGTCTATATTATGCTTATTCACATAATCCTTTATTTCTGTAAGCAGCATACATTTTTTAACACCATTGGTGTTAAAGAAACATGCGCTAAATTTTGCAGTTTCCCCCCTGTGCTGTAAATAGAATGCAGGCTAGATGTGCAGTCCATGTTCAGACTTAGCCAAAGTTTCGGCTACATTAATATAGCAATTTACCCCTGTGCTGCATATAGAATGCAGATTTGATGTTCAGTCGTTATTCTAAATTAAACCAAAATTTCTGCTATGCCAACGCTGATTTCAAGTCTTCAGATAAGCGTATTGGCTTTTTTGTAAGCAGTTACTAGCTTTGGTTATCCAGTGTATTTGTGAAGGTTTACTGTCTTTGCTTTTCTTTCCTTGAGTAGCTTTAAAGTTCTTCCAACGCGGATCAAGTTTTGATGTCTCTGTAGTGGCAAGCTTGCAAAAATCATCGTCCTTTTCCCTGAAAATTAAATAGGAGTTATCTTCAGTCATGGATCTGACCTTGCTTTGGGGACGTGCTGAGCATCCTTTGTAAGATATGTTGTTATTTCCACGCAGGTAACATTTCCAGGTCCTTGTTCTTTGATATGTTTACATTCCCAAGTCGAGTGAAACTGTGTGCCTTTCATGCACCTTGCTTTATTGAAGTACATATATTTTGGCTCTGGGCACAGCTTTGACACCTGTGGCACTGCGCAGAGCCAAGCTTTTATCGGTAAGGCTCTACAGTTACTCTCATTGATAGAAAGTATTGTAGTTTAATATATGTTTTTTCTTTCCTCCATTCGTGGAGTTTACCAAAAACATTGGTAAAGGAACTATTGATCTATTTTTATACTTCGTGAGTTGCCTAATTATTTTAAATGGTGTTTCCAACTTTCTAAATTCTTCTGTGTCTTTTATGCCTGCCTGTGAGAGTAATTTTTAATTACGACTTTAATTGGTTTATGTAACTTCAGTAAAAATGTGTGGAAAGGCTTCCTTTTCATTCAGTATTTAGTTACTTTCCTGTAGTCCAGTTTAATGTTAAATGTTTGACTTTCTAGGTCGCCAATTAGCTTTTCGGTGCAAAAGGGTTCAGTTACCTCTTAGTTAATCTCTTCTTCTGATATTACTATCGTGTTCTCTCTCTTTTATGTGGATGACTAAATCCATCAGTTTTCATTGCTATTGTTCATTTCACGATTGATAGCAGCTCATCGGGGGCAACGTGTACAGTGTTGTTGTTGTGTCTGGTCTCACTTGTCTGATATCAGACCCAAGCCACGAAATTTATCGGGCTAAGGAGACGATGAAACACCGGTCGTTGGCAAGAGCCTTGAGCATTATACAGGTGACTATACGACTTTTCTGAGTTTTGAGGATTTAGCTGAGTTTTCTGTATTGTTAATGGAAGGATTTTGATCCATCTCATTATGTGCCAGGAGAGACTTGAATTTGTTTACATGTTCTTGCCGTGCCGAAGGGCCGGTGTTCGAATCCCGGAGAAGGCATGGGTGTTTGTAAATGCATAGTGTCGGAGCGGCATGGCGGCACTATAAATATGCAACGAGCCGAAAGTCCTCTCGTGTGGTTTCGTAGGGAAGAGGGGTGGGAAACCGTCAGACCCTCCCCCCTCGGGATGCTCTCCATCATAATTGGGGGCGGAAGGGAGCTAAATTGCATTGTCACCTGCTTGATGCTCAAGGCTGTTGCCAACGACAGGCGTATCTTACGCTTCTTGCCACAAGGAATTTCGTGGGCTTGTGCTGATGTTACCGTCAGACAAGTGAGCAGAAGTAACAACAACAAACAAATCCGGTTTTGAGGATTGAATGAAAGTACGATTATGTGTTTTCTGCGGTATTTTATATTTTATTCCAGTTGAAGTAGTTTCTGTTGCCTTTTGGGCAGCACCTTTTGTTTCTTTGACTCTATTCGAGTTTTTGCTTAATATTCATTGAGCTCTTGCAAAAATTTGTCTTATTTATTCTATGCCTTGGTTAATTTTTCCATCGTTTGATTAATTTGTTCTCTAGCTAGAAAGCAACTCATTAGTTTGTAGTAATCATCGTTTGTAAGTAGGCGCTTTTGACTTTTACTCCACAAGCAATTAATCTCTATTTAGCAGGTAGCTTGGTGATGTAGAAGGTTTTCTAAGATTAAGTTATTCAATTCTGCCTGGCCTATCTGTAATTGATAATGATCTTACATTCTATGCCATCCCATGAGTGCATATTTGTTTCCATATTTCCTATATGTGTAATCGCAATTCCTTTAGTTCTTTATCGTCTATATTTGTAGTAGAAAACAAGCGAAGCGTAGGTGAGGGAGGGGAACCTGCTGTCAACGCTCAACAAAGAAACGAAAGCAGAATACCACACGGGGAACACATGCAACCTTAAAAGCATTCATCTGCACATGAAAGTGAGAGTTTACGAGCAAGAATGCTACAAAACACACCAGGACTCCTTTACGCGTGACAAAATGATTGGCAAGCGTGAGGAGGGACGTAGTTTGATGTTCTGTCGCCCTAGAGTTTGGACGTGATAAAAGTGTTATTCCACGAGCTTGGAAAGTCTTCCAGATGACAGGTACAGCTATAAAAAAGATTAGTGATGGTCAGCCAAGAAAAATGCCGGTGACTGATGACCGATATATCACTCTGCAGGCGAAAACGGCTCAAAACCAGACAGCGGGCAACATTGCTCAGCAGTTGCGCACGGCAATCAAACAAAGATGCTCCGGTTTTACTATGGCCAAAGACGATTTCATAAAGGTAGTCTATTCGTTCGCCATCCTGAATGCTGCATACGATTGATAGCAGCCCATCGGGGGCAACGTGTACAGTGTTGTGACTGGTCTCAGTCGTCTGATATCAGACCCAAGCCCACGAAATTTATCGTGGCAAGGAGGCAATATGACACGGTCGCTGGCAAGAGCCTTGAGCATTATGCAGGTGACTGTACGACTTTGCAAGTTGCTTCCCCAATTTTGAAAGAGAGCATCCCATGGGGATGGGTCAGAGAGTTTCCTCCCCCCTCCCCCTACCACAATCTATCCAGTGGACTTTCGGCTCGCCCTGTATTTTGAATGCCCTCCATGACGCACAGACACTATGCATTTATAAACATCCATGCCTTCTTCGAACCCGGACCAGTCAGAGTCACTAACCACTATCCCGGTTGGGCGGCTTACAGTGATGAAAGAACACGAAGACTGGACACCTTAACAATGGAATCGCGTCCTCTTTATCGATGAGAATTGCTTCCGTAATTTAAATTTACATTGTTTACTTTATTGAACAGAAAATTTTTATACGATTGCTGTGCTTATCAGTATAATTGAAATCGAATGATTTAAGGCAGCAAAGAGTAATTAGCCAGAATTTATGATAAATATGATTCTTCTCTCACTTTTAAAATGTTCTCTTAATTGACGAGTCATTAAATTGAAATCCAAATTTTCAAGATAACGAAAAAGAGTTTGGGGACCACTAAGAATTAAGACTGTCATTATATTGTTTACGATCCTAAGACTTGTGTCCTCTAAAAAAAGTCTACCTTTATCCCGAAATTTGGATTTTTTCCCAACATAAGATTAGCTCAGTTCCCACTCAGATTTATAAGATAAGAACAAATCCGTTTATCTTTACAGAAATCCTTGATAATCATTTGAAATGGAACTAAAAGTAAAATATTGTCTCTGATTTATGCCAGAGTTTAAAAATTGTTTCTGACTTGAAAACCATAATTTTTATCCATCAGAATTTTTCAAAATTGCAGTATTTTTTGGCATAATTTCTTGTCTTGGGGTAGGGTCCCTGTAGCAGCGGGGCTGCATCTGCATGTGCTATAGTTCTAAATATAGAAATTGTGGCTTAGAGGGGGATGCGTACCGTACATACACATTTCGCTTAGAACTGTCTTCCTGAGGTGATTTAGGAAGTCAAGGACTCCTGCTTGATTAGAAAAAGCGATTACATTCGACAGAACTTCAAAAATAATCTTGACCTGTTTAATAGTATTCGTTGTCTTCTTTGGCATTTTTCAAGACTGAATCTGCATAGGATTTGTAAACGCCTATGCCGTACTCGAATTTTAACACAGTTCTTTTTTGGAACAGAGTACATGTTTTACGCTTTCCAGTTTGCAGCGTGCTTTTGACCGCAGTTGGCACACATAGGATTTATCATTAGGACGCTTTCTAGATTCATGACCCTCGTCCTGCTTGTCGCAGCGAGGAGAGATGTCTGCAGGAGTTCTGATAAAATTTTTGACATTTGAAACAGTCATACCGAGCCATGCTTTCCCATATTTCTTTAATTTTTACGCGAAGTAGTGTTCGTTTTACTTTTGTGTCGAATCACTTTTCAAATAAAGGAATACTGCCTCTAAATATTCTCGCTGTGTATTATTTTTAAAGAAATAATAGAGTAACTATGACTAATATGCCGAATATAAAAAGAAAATCTATAGCTACACTTAACATTATCAGGAATTCCAAAGATATGCCGCTTTTAAAAATTTTGTGATTGGGTAAGTTATTGATTTGTGAATCCGAAACACTATATAACCAGAGGATATACTATGATCGTTGCTATATTTTCAAATCAAAGCATGAGAAATGATGCGTACGTAAGACAGGAAACTGCAGATGGTCATGTTCTAGCCATATCATTATTTTTTTATGTCGCCTGCTTGTCATAGAAAAAAGCATGAAATTGTTAACATGAAGTTGTTAAGAATATTCTTTAATTTTTATACGCATTGCTTATGCTTTAATTCATGCCATTAGTATCTGAGTATTTGATACTAATAATGCGATTCCTTACGGCTGAGTAAGCTTGGTACACTATACCATAACTACCGTATATTCCAGCCTATAACGCACATCTATAATTTCAAACTATATTTTTTAATTTTGAGGTATATTCCCTGTATAACGCGCATCCTTTTCTTTACGAAAAAAATCTGAATGATACATATGTGATGCTTTTATCTTTTGAAGTTATTCATTCGAAGATTTTTCTCAGGCTTTTATATTGAACTAACAAGCGATAAGAGGAACAATAGGTAATGCTTGAGCGAGTAAATAATTCTGCAGAGTGCAACAAGAATGTTATTCTAGAGTCTGGAGGAAAGGGGGGACAAAATTTGGGGTAAGAACGCACTTCCGGCCCGAATGAATTTGCGAAATCAGTCAGGTGTTTACTCTTTCTACAGTCATTTGAAGCCGTGATTTTGAAGTGAACATCGAAGGCTTTAGTGAACCACATTTGCTTTAGTTTAAATACAGTTGATCTAGTGTTACTTTTAGTAGTAAAAATCATTTAATTTGCGAAAGAAAAAGGAAATCGTGCTCCAGCAAGGATGTTTGGTGCTTGGTTGAAGCACCGAGGCGAACGAAGGTTGCCAGCTTGAATTCGCGATGGTCATACAGGCTGAGTATCTAGTGTGCTGATATGGCGTACTATTGGACACACATCTCAGTCATGTCTTGTTCTTGTAGCCAGTAATGTAAACAGCTGCCGTTACATTTTCTGACGTAAGGTCCATGGATGTGCCGTATCTTCGAGGACTGCGTGGCGCCATCTTTCAGCAAGATAATGCACGATCATCTGTTGCCCATGCTGTCTTAACTTCGTCTCGATACGATGTTCGTCTAATTCTGGTCAGCACGTTCTAAAGATCTCTCACCTATTGAGAAAATCTGGTCATGGGTTGTCGAGAGATTGACACGCCGTCACTTTGCCAGCCATTGCGAATGATGAACTCTGGCATAAAGAACCTGTACCTGTCATTCAAGATCAGTTCGACTCGATGCCCAGCTGGATTACAGCCATTGTTTCTGCCAGAGTTGGAAGCTCTGTGCTCTGAATTCTGCACGTAGTGAACCCTAAACCACCTGCAAATTTAATTACCCAAATAGCTGCTATTTGCTTTCCTTCTTTGTGTAGTAGTTTTAATGGCCAGCATGTGTAGTACTTTTCATAAATTTTTAATGTTCTAGTATGTTTATCTAGTGTTTCGTTTCTTCCAAACAGTAACTAAAAAAAAATTTGAAAGGATTCAGATTTTAGATTACGTCCAAAGGGATCTTGCTTAATAATATAATAACTTGCCGAACGAAACAAACATTAAACTAAACCCAATACGAACACAAAAACCAACCCAATATAATTCCAATAGTCAACCCAATACAATTCCATTAATCCATCCAGTACAGACCCAATAACCAACACAGTACAGTTCCAAAAATTCTAATAGCCAACCCAATGCAACTTCAATTACCAACAAAGAAACATAAGCACTAAATTGAAAAGTGAATCGGACATTTTTGTGAAACGACGCAAAACGCCCAAACGAAAGTAATAGTCCTTCGAGACTACATCCCTTTGGACTAAAAAAAACTCAGTATAATATAAGAATTTTAATGTTCGGATAAGCTTTAATGTTTCGCTACAAAAGTAGCAAATCTAAAATTAGATTGCGAAAGAAATTAATACTGCCTTCCTAATTTCATAAGTAAGAAATAAAATGAAGACGGCATTAATTACGAAGTCGATATCTGCTACAGTAACACCGATTGAAAAGCTAAGTCCACTCATCAAGATACAGGTTTTTTTTATATATAAAATTTTTATCTAGGGTCGAAAGTGGATATCTTTCTGAAATAAATTCAGAGGACAATGAAATTACAGAAAAACGTGTTAATATTGTACGTTCAAGTTTGAATAGAAACTTTTGTCTGTCTCGAAATGGCAACAGTCTGAACCTGGAAACTTGATTTTCGATTTGTTTTGCCGCGGTTTGAATGCTGCCGATGAGATGTTAGGTTAGATTATAGAATTTGTGATATTCATTGAAATTCGTTTTTTACAACTAGATTGGGTAGTGTAGAATTATCACTGAACCACTACTTGTAGAATTTTAGATGGTGCTTGTTTCATATAGAATTATTGTAGAACTTCGGAGATGCGCAGCGCCATTTGTCTATTTGTCTAGCGTACACATATTAATATTGTAAAGGCAGCGAATTCTCATTTCCTGTATGCATGTGGGTAGTTAGGTGTAGAGCTTCTGCATGGTTTCAGAAATAACCATGCGGTGAATATTCATGAATATTTCTTCCACCAAAGACTGAACGTCACAAAGCCAGACAGACATTCGATTGCGCGCGACACGCACACCGCAACAAAGAATACTTTTCTTTTTCGAAGATAACTGTTCGTCT
>KK122497.1:865659-875770 GCA_000611955.2 Stegodyphus mimosarum
TTTTTTTTTTTTTTTGGTGTTTTTGATTGGTAATAGTTTCGTTGTATTTTAATTCCGAAATAAAGGTTTTTGTGTCTTGAAATGAACTGAAGATTGTTAATTTCAAGACATAAAACCTTCATTTCAATTTAAAGGTTTTATGTCTTTAACAATCTTCATTTCATTCAGACTATCACGAAAATCAGGAATACATCTCAAGTTTCCAAACGATTAAATTTAAAATTTTGAAAGAGTTGGTATCGTTGAATTCTTAAATATGCAGATCAAACTGTTTCTGCATAATAATGACAGTTGCTTAAAACTAAAGAAAACTGGTGCTAAACTGGTCTTGACAGAGAATGACGTATTAAAAACAGTAGAAGCACCAGTCGAAAACCAGTAGAAAGGAATTGTGTAATTAATGGTTTGATGAAATAAAGTTTTTGAAATGAAAAGTATTTTTAAACAAAAATATATCATCTTGTAACTGATGATAAACAACATCATCGTAACAACATTAAATTGCATTTGTCTTCCTCAGCCGTCAGCACCAATTAAAAGAGTACTTCTAATAATGGTAATTAGTAAGAATAGAATAAAAAATAGTTACAAAACTTCCTTGAAAAATGACTCCTCTTAACAAAGTAAATATTAAAAACATTCAATGACAGATTATACTATTTTTTAAGATTTAATTAATATTGAAACTCTTCTAAGGTAATGGATGAATATGACCATTGCTTTTGTTGCGTCAGCAG
This sequence comes from Stegodyphus mimosarum, assembly GCA_000611955.2. Lineage (NCBI taxonomy): Eukaryota > Metazoa > Arthropoda > Arachnida > Araneae > Eresidae > Stegodyphus > Stegodyphus mimosarum. The sequence continues at coordinate 866,397 of KK122497.1, forward strand.
ACGGCTGAGTAGTTAACGACAGCTAAATACTGGGAACTGGATACCAGGCGAATAGGCTGGTTCCATCGTTGGTTTTCGTGGTTTTCAGCAAGTGCAACACGAGTGTGAGTCTGTTCATCCTAGGAAATCGCTCCCAGCAGAAAATTTAAATTTAAGCAGAAAGCTTTAGTGTGCTCTCCCATGTTCCAATAGTAACAACTTTTTGTTGCATATAAGAATATATGTAATTAGCGTATTAAATAAATTAAAACATATGTAAATAGCAAATGAAATTATTAAAATTATTATATGTAAATAGAAAAATGAAATAACTGAAAAATATAAGCTTCATAGATGAATACCGGGACGTAGATGAATACCGTGACTGTCTTGACATTTTTCTTTCCATATTTGTCAGACATATGTTAATGTAGTAGTTTGACGCTAAATTCATTAATAATAATTAGATAGTTAAAGTAATAAAGTACCCTCAAAAGAGAAACAAAACCAAATCTCAAATTAATAACCCCCTTCCCCCAAATCTAATTTATTATTGTTATTTTTGGTTTCAGCTGGAACAAAATATTATTGCTGGTTGGTCATCGTGACGTAAAATTAATATAAGGTCGCTTTCATTTTGAGAATTCTCCGCAAAAACAAATAAACTAGAGGCAGATAAACACTTAACAGTGTACTGTGTCATAATTCAGTTCCTCACTTCTTGGTAGAAAAGCGTGGATACGAGCCAGTTTTTTTAGAAAATGCTTCACAAAAGCATCTCTCCTCTTGGGCGGATAGCCCACGATTGCCTTGCCGTAATCATATTAAAATCAAATCAATCTTGGTAGAAAAGCTTGACTGCATGTATTCTTTTTTGATTTTCCCTTTTAAAATATGCATAAATACCAGCCATCGTTCGTTGTAAAGGCTGAATGAAGATATTCATCCTGTTATTGCTCAGAACTCCCCCCTCCCATTTTTTCTCATTATCCAAATCTGAAAATTTGAATCTCTACTTTTAGTTACTTTATTTCCTTGTTGGTTAGTTTCCAGTTAGTTGCTTAGTGACAAATGAAAAAAATTGGCTCGTAAACGTTTGGTAGTAAAGGAAAAACAGGAAAATTCTGCGAGAACTATTTAAATGAAATATATAATATTTATTGATCTTTTTTCCGTCTTTGCGTCTGGTCCCTCACGTCAAGGGCGTGTTTTCTGAAATTTCTCTAAATTAATTTATAGGAACATAATGTTGCTAAATGTGTATTTCGAAACTAGAATGCTGTTGGAATATGATACAAGTCCCGGTTTTCTATATTCAGTCATTCGAAAACTAATTGTGGTTATTTTATTATTCTCCACTTGCGTTTAGAACGGTAGTCCTTGTGCGACTATTTTAGAATTTATTAAATGTTGAAAAGAATTGTTCATTTTTCAGTGCCCTATTAACACTTAGTTAAATTTGTTGGCATTAAAATTCAATTGTAACGAGCGATAATTGAAATTAAAATTACGTAAGGAAGTACCTTTTGCACTTTTTTATTCTAATATTTTCACTGCATGGTAATGGCACATCAGTAGCCGAATGGATAAGCCACAGAACAATAGTAGTCGATCCAGAATTGTTTATTCTAAATTCAGTGAAATGTTTTGCAAAATAGCAGAAGAAAAATGCATACTCTTTTGGAATCACTGTAGAACTTAATACATCAAACTAAAAAGAAGAGAAATTAATAGAAAACAAATAAAGCAAGAACTCGATGCATCAAAGTATAGAATAATTTAAAAAATAAGACAATATATTACTCTTCTCGTAGTATCTCTCCACGGAGTTGCAGCGTGGAGATAATATAACAGAATAGCCGTGTATCTGAACTACACGAGTATCAATTTAATATTGCAAAAATAAAAATCTCCTGCAACTGTTTTATAGCCATGTAGTGGTTGGACTGCATTAAAGAACAATTAGCTATTTCGCATGAAAAATTAGAAGTTAACATATGTAATACCTTTTTTTGCCCCATCAGTGGCCGAATATTTAAAACCGCTGAACATTAGGAGTTTGATCCCAAGCGAACAGGCTGGCTGCGTGGTTGGTTTTCCCTATGTGTAACGAGAATACGAGCCAGCTCCCTTCAGAAAGTCCTTCACGAATTCACCCTTCCCTTAATCCTCTTAACCAAAGGAACAAAATGCAGAAACACGTGTAAAAAAAATTATACTTTTTCCTCCTGCGAAACAGATCTCACTTGAAATCCCAGTTTCAAGCCGCCATCTACTTTGTAATATATATATATTTATAAATAAGCCACCTAAACCAAATACATATTTCAACATTGAGTAAGGACTGGCAAAAAATGCAATAAACCTCTGTGAAAAAATATAAAACATAAAAGAAATGTGTCTAGCGTTGTTAATCACCAATTGTGTAAATGCAAAAAAGGGGCAAATATTAATAAAGGCTGGCCGCGCAGCGGCTAGTATATATATATATATGTATATATATGTTTAAATGTTGGAGGGTAGATTCTTAAATATACCATTCGAAAGCTCGCAAAATTTATCTTAGTTCCGCTTGGGCTGCCCTGCAAATTATGTTTGCTGTTGTGTCGGATTCAGATTTCGGGTTCTTCTTTAAACTCGTATTTTGTTCCTATTAAAGTGCAAATCGATATGGGGCTTAACCTAAACTTATCCCCGTTTGGCACTGTTTTTACTAGATGGGAAAACGTCTACTAAAAAGAGGCGCGGCTGACGAGTTCACTGGGGGCAGACTGCCAGGTGCCATACCTGTACCAGAAAAGTTCTTTTTCTCTTCTGTGCGCAGCGAAAAATCAATGATCAACGTTCGAAGTTGTCTTCATCTGTCTTAAGCTACTAAGACACATGCTGTATTTGACCATTTCTCTTCTCCCGTCCCGTTCTCAGCGATTGTAATGACAATTGAGGATTATGAACGACATGGAGATGATAAAGAAGTGTCGGATTTAAACTATTAGTATTGGACATAAGAAAACGCTGGTCTTTATAATAGATTTAAAACAGGGTGAAGGTTCACAAAGAATACACATAACAACATGATATTTAAAAACTATTTTTTTACATAAAAATAATGAGCTTAAAACAGTTGTTGGGAGATCATTTTATGTTGAGGAGCAGGAGGGATTACACAAGCAGGAGCGATCACAAAACATTTACTTGTGATTAATAAAGGGATTGCCAAAACGTTTTATGTTGATGGCAGTGATAGGTTGCATATCTTCATGTGCATTTATTATGCATTTTTTAGACATATTTTTAATGGAATAATTTTTGTTTTTTCAATGTTTACGAGAAAATAAAAAATAGGCATTACTATGTTGGTACCCAATCCCTCCCTTTTCTAATCGTGAGTTAATTTATCTAATTTTGATAATCAAAATTGAATGCTCTTTTCGGTTCTCTGATATTTAAAATTTGTAGCGACTTAGCGATGTAAAACTAAAACTTAGCATTCAGAGTTTACATGTGTTGCAATCAGAAAGCGCACGGAATGCTATATTCTAAGCATTCGTGGGATGCTATAAGAACGCGTTAGTAGTAAGCCAACGTACTCAGAAGCCTAAATGATGCCGCTCCCGGAAGTCATTCTGGAAAATAATAACATATGTCTAAGAAGAGCTCTCCTTCCATATGTCGCCATCTTGGATTTTCTCGGAAATGACATGATATCATCCGTTGCCAATATAAAGAAACTAAGCGTTGCAATAACAAAGATAACGTCCTCTTTTATTATTGCGAATTAAATCATGCTTAATCCATTCTGGAATTTATTCGAGGAAATAAGTGCTTAAGATTTACTTCGTAATTTTTAATATTTCAGTTTCGTAATTTTCACGTTTTATTATTATTCAGTTTTTATTTTTGCCTTGTCGCGAAGTGAGAACTGAATTAATTAAATGAGATGTTGAATCGTCTGTGATTTTTTTTTATTTCTTTTACACATCGTTTTAGATTTATTATAGTACTTGAATAGAACATGTGGCAACGATTAGATAATTCTTCAGATGATATATATGTAATTTTTGTGCATTCTGAGTTATAAAATGAATGAGATGTAGCGAACCTAGCGCCAGAGTGTCGCTGTGGTAAACAAATATAGTGGATTTTAAAGAGTTCGTTTATTCTACTGTGGTTTATGCGCTTTCGACGAAGTAGTCGAAAGTAGTAGTATATTTCGACGACAATCCAATAAGTTTAAATGAAATACAAAAGGCGTATAATGTAATATTCCGTATAAGGAAGTCATGCTGTGTATACATCAGATTTTTTTTGTTTACAGAAACGCAAATTTTTGTTATTATTTTTTTCTTTCTATGTTTTACTTCGAAAATAAATCTTAACTTTTTTCATTTCATTTATTCTTTTTCATTTTTTACAAAAGTAAATAATTTACACTTTACATTTTTTCTTGTTTTGTTGTTTATATTTTGATTTTACACTTTTTCCGCTGGTTTTAAGTACTTATTGATGTTACATTTCCATTTCTCCGAAAGTAAATTTACATTTCTCCATCTGCGAAATTTAAACCGGAATTTATATGCATATCATTTCACTCTGCAGGCCATCATGTAAAGAATTTTCTGCATCGTATAATCGACCTAATCCAATACGTACAATATTCACTCTGTATAGTGGAAATGGTATGCGTAAGCAAAAACATTTACGTGAATATATTAAGAACACTTTCTTTTATTCAGCAGAAGGATTCGAGCAATGCCCTTGCCTGGACACGAACGAGGGACATCTCGAATATGCGCCGAGCGTGCTGACCACTACACCACGAAGGCATGCCAAGAAGGCGGGAGAGATACCTTATATAATTTCCCTTTTAAAGGGCGACTGGGGATTAGGGAACCCATCGCCAAATCCTGGTGGTGGGGAATCATCATCCACCACTTTTTTAATTCGGGCGCCACTGTACAGACATTAGGTAATTTTTTAAATTAGGAGAGATGAAAAATTAGCAATGCCGTCGCCAGGATTCGAACCACGGACCTCTCGAATACGCGCCGCGCTTGCTGACCACTACACCACGAAGGCATGCCAAGAAGGCGGGAGAAATACCTTATAACTTTATAAATACATTTTTGATTTTCTTGTACATAATCTGCCTTAAACCACCAAACATATGCTAAACTTTGATTTTTGTCTTGTGAAAACGTTAGTTGAATTCTTAATATATGATTCCACCATCTATCGCACAGCTCATAACAATTATTATATTCGAATTAATCACAGCCTTGACTTTTTAACAACATGCAAATAGAATTACTTTTAACTATAGAGAAGAATTTCCACGCGTTAACATATCATTTAAATTCAAATTATAATCAGATCTGTGAGGGAGAACTCAAAAGGAAATGTGAATATCCACATAGAATTAATGTTCAAGCATGGAAATGAAAGGTTGTCTTCGTTTCTCAATTTGGAATGTAAAAATTTCTCAACTTGGAATATTGTTTCCAATCAGTATAACTAGTATGTTTTATAATGTCTAACTTAAGTTAAAAGATACACATTTCAGATTCACATTATTTTATTTCACACTGAACTTTCACAGTTTTTTGAGAATATCTGACATTCAATTTATCCACTTAGCTAGTAAAATCACGAATAAACATCATACAAAACAGGTAATAATTCCAAATAATAATCCAAGGTAGTGGTTACCTGAAAAGTTTTAACACATTCATTCTAACTTAAACATTTCTAGCATTTCTAGGATTCTAACTTAAGCATTTCTTAATTTCTAAAATTAGAAGTGCCGGAGCCCTATGGAAGGCCATCAGGAAGAAGGGGAAAAATAAAATGAATAATGAAATTAAAATTAAAATTCAATGAAATATTATAAAAATATAAATAAAATTTGATAAATTATTAAATTCGTTATAAATAGTTAAAAAAATAAAATATCGGTCCTCATCTTATTTGGAGCTCCGGCTGGGCTTAAATTTCACTCAGACAACTAAGCAAGAACTTCGGCGTCCTCCGACTGAATTCAAGCTCTGAATATGCGGTATAAAGGGCTATTTCAAAGGATGAGAGAAACAAAAACCAGTCTTTTCCCAGCATACAAATGGAAAAATAAAACCATTAAAGCGGAGAACAGAAAGAATGGTAGAAGCAATATGGGAGTATGGAAAGAAATTTTAATGGAGAAATGTAGCTTCGAAAATAAAGAGAGAAGAATCTTAAGCTTTCTGACCACGATGCTCTGCCCGTATAATTCTACCTGTCAAGCAGAATTCGACTGGGCAAAAAAATTTCTCCCGAATTCTATCTGATAACAACACGAGAACAAATGTAAAGTATGCACAAATGAAAATTTTTGTACCTCGTATTTGGTTAGTAGCTCAAGTCTTCAAGAGCTGTGCAATGAAAGGTCGCAGCACTGGAAGTGCGCAGACAAGGTAATCATTTTTAATTCTGTCGGGAACAAAACATTTTACCCGCCCTCATAAATTCATTGCACTACTTGGAGAATAAGCCTTTAACTTCCAGCCACTCTTATTGAGCTGGAAACAGCTCTACAAGAAGAATGGCGATTGCTTAATTCTACGGTGGTTGACAACCTAATTGAAAGCATGGCCACAAGGTGTAAACTTTATATACAGATGAGGGGGATGACATACCCTATTAATGTCCTTTTTTTTTTCATTTTATGCTGTTTATTTTCACTTTATACATAATTCTGTTTAAGTCTCCAGTATGTCATTATCTGATAACTTACGAAAATTTAATATTGTTTTCATTTCTGTATATAATTATTGATTTTGTTTTATGCATAATAATATATGCTACTTTGCTGCCGAATATTTTTTTTTGCATTTTACATCTTCGTGCTTAAATTTTGGAAGTGAGTGTATTTGTATTTCAGGTAAGTTAAAAATTGCTGTTAAAAATAACATAGTTTTTAATGCATTGGTTTGAGCTTTACATAGTTATCGGCGAGCATATGATTTTTTCCTCTCACTATTGAATAATTGCGGTTTCCTTTCTGTTAATTAATGTGGTATATGAAACTCCTTTTTAACGATGAAATTGTATAATAATAATTCATCTTTTCTGTTATTATATACTTCATTTTCGTAAATAGAGATGCACTATGTACACTACAAATGTATTTTATTTTAAAAAAGTGTAATAAAATCTAGTTTAACTGAAACAATACCGATAAAATAATATTGAATTAGGAAATTCGAAAAACCAGTTCCTTCCAAAAATTTTTTTCATTATTTCTTTAATTAGAAATAAATGTATAATTACATAAAAATATGATATCAGTGTATTGCATGGAAAAAGGGTACTTCCTTGTTGAAAAGGCTTCTCCTAGTCGTTAGTATTGGCTAATTTCAAATATCGCTCAATGTTGTTGCCAATTTAGGAAGAAAGTAAAGTCATTAAATATACATAGTTATGTTACTAGCGCTCAAGTCAGTTGGCTTATAGAAGTGCCGCCCAACCGGTATACTGGTTAGTGATGCTGATTGCCGTACAGATGGGAGCGAGTTCGAATCCCAGAGAAGGCAGGGATGTTTGTAAGCATATAGTGTCTGTACAGCAAGGGTCTTCCCAAAATACACTGCAAACCGAAAGTCCTCTCGAAAGGTTGACGGTAGGAAAAGAAGGGTGGGAGACCTTTGGATCGCCTTTTGGAGTGCTTTTACTCAAAATTGGGGCGGAACTGCGCAGTTAGTGCGGTGGAACCATACGTGCACGACCAGTGGTGAAATTTTAATGGCCCGCCCACTTTTATATGTATCTGGCCTACAAAAGTCCGAGAATTTGGGCCGGTAGTTTTTGCAGTGCTGTAGTGTCACCTTTTCTTTTAATCAATCCCTAAGCTCTCCGTAACGTCTTCTCCCCTGAACAGCTCATTACCTCGCCGGCATTATTCGTAATTCTACTACATTCAATCACTTGAGCCTCGACTATCATGGCGAACGTCCGCATTTCAGCAGTTCTTCCTGAAACTACAGTTTCCATTCTTATTGATTTAATCACACAATTATTATCACAAATTCCTGTTCGTTTCTTAACCACGAAATCTTCCTATCAAGAATCACTAATATTAAATTTTTCTGAAATGTTGTGTACATGTTATGCTTCACTTAAAATTTTCATTGATTGGGATAGGACATAGGACCCAGGAACCAACCCTCGTGGTCTGCGGCCACCTCAACGGAAGTGGGATAAACGAAAACGCAATTGCTTTTAATTCCCCAAGCTAGCAGATTTTGCGTCAGTGACGTCACATACTCAAAGAGTTTTGGTCAGCAAGAGCAAACCTTCGTAGCATTGTAACCTTGCGAGAAAGAACCGAAAAAGATTGTGGACTTCTCTCACTGGAAAATAGCTTGTATATTCCTCGGCCAATTATGTCAGTTAAAATTTCCTTGGTGCTAAAAAAAATTCGCGGACGAAACAAAATTCTTGTTATTTAAAAAAATTACATTACAGATCAGTTTTTGCCGTTATACGAGGAAATTTTTCGATGAAATACCATTGTTGGTGACAGTATTCCAAAAGGTTCTTGGAAATTTTAGTCTTACTTAGCGACACTGTGAACTTTCAAGTTATGCTTTTTATAGTAATGTTATTTTATTTTTTTAAAATCTTTTACTTCTCAAAGGAGATGTGTTTGTCGATTAACTTCATTCGGAAATTGAGATGAAGAAAAGAATTTATAAGTAGCATTAAACATCGGTGCTCTTTAGCGTATAACCGAATCTCTGTGTTGCCATTTGGCAATGCGTAAAATTGTCTTCCGTTATTCAAACCGTTATTATCACATTAGTTGATACAAAAGCAATAAACGCACTTCTTAATAATTTAAATTAGTACTTACGTATTAACAGACATAAAATGTATAATAAGTAATTTTTTGTAAATAAATTAGTCTTTTCTTCTTAAAAAATCACTAAATTGCGCTAATATATAAGTACAGTAGAAGTCCATTAGTCCGGCATCCAACAGTCCGGAATGCCAGATAGTCCGGCATCGCTCCGGAAAATTGTAAAAATTTTGGTTTTCTCCAAAAGTGTGTCTTTAAAGCAAATAAAACCGCTCGATAGCTATTCGGAAGTTTTCGGGGTAGTTCGAGATCATCCGGAAGCGCTCGGTATTGTTCGGAAACAATTAGCGGCCGCCTAGTCTCAGCTGTCACAACAAATTCAGGTGCAGTGCAGCTCCGTTAATCAATCACGAAGCGTCTTCGCCATTTTTTTGTGCGTTGTTGTTTTGTGTCCTTTCACATCGCAGTAAACGTAACTTTTGAAACTGTTTATAAAAAAAGTGATTTTCGTTCTAACTGTACAGTGACCATGTTTTCAAAACCTAAGCCTTCGAGTTCAAAA
>KK122497.1:877406-889805 GCA_000611955.2 Stegodyphus mimosarum
TGTTCTTATACCGCCCGATAGACCGGAATTTTCGGTAGTCCGGCACCGAGCCGGTCCCGAACGTGCCGGATTATCGGACTTCTACTGTATAATTAAATCTTCGTTTTACTTTTTTTAATAATGAGCCGAATTGATAAATATTAAAATCATTTAATTTATGATATATCTGAGTAGTAATTTTTCTCAACATTACAGCGTTATTGTAACCGTCATATATTTTATATCTTGTATAGAATAATTTATTTAAGATTTTTTTATGTTTAAATTTTTAAAAATATTTTTATACTTTTTGATATTTTTAATGGTAAACCCTTCTGTGAACTGTTAAACTGTTAGCTGAAGTTTTCAGTCTTTATTTATTCATGCATTTTTTGTAGGTGGTTCATTTTTGGTATTCCTTTAGAATGTCCTCCACGAAGACATCACTTCCTTTAGGCATATAGCCCTCGTGTGCCTTGCCGTAATCTCATAATTTTGCAAACTCATCAGCTAATTTCTGTCATGAAAATTTTCAGCTGCATATATGGGATATTGGTTTAGTAATATAAAAGTATAGTTAAAATAAAAATTCATTTCTTTTTACTAGCGGGGTGGGGAAGGGGACCTCCTTCCGGAGTTTTGATGAAAACGAGCGTGTTTTATCTGGAGGAGGAGGAGATCGAGAAAAACAAATATGCCAATCTTCGACTTCAACTTCAAATAAACGACATTTTGTGTATTAAGGAATTATACCTTTTCGTTGGTGGGAGGGATTGTTAGACGCTAGCAGCGTCAAATTAGGCATTTGTCGAGCTTTTGACACAGCAAGACAAAAAGCTCGCCTTTGCTGATCTGTTACCAGCAGTTATTTTTAATGAGTGATATCAATGTCTTCATTTTTCTCATCTGTTTACGGATATGAATAACGCATCTGCATTTCACTCATATTACAGTATCTGAGAGCGCAACTGACAGAGAACGCCTGAATTCTTTTTCGTGTGCCAGAAAGTCTGACTTTCCTACTATCCTTGTCAAACTTAATCTTAAGAAATGATAACAGAATGACAACTTCAGATGCGATTGTTACGGTAGTCACAGGCAAAGGATAATCGTATCACGTGCGTCTCATAATAAAGATCAAAACGGTAGTGTTTGCAGAGATGGAGATATTGATATATTTCTTTTTTTAGCCAAGAGCACCTTACACCAATCATACAAATTTTGCGTTGAGTGAAACGACTTATTTAATTGATCACTGTGTATGTGTTTAAGCTACAAAACAGAGTAATACGCTTAAAAGTATTTTTTCATATATTATAATTTCCAGATTCTTTTCATCTGATGGGCATTTTGCCCGACTCCAAATAATTTGGATTCCAGGACCCTTTTAGAGTATACTCAAGTAGATAAATTTTGAGTGTGAAATAACTCTTGTGGATACTCGTAACTATTAATTTATGGATCCCAGAGGGTCCGCAGAATTAGAATTATTGCAAAAAAGAAGAAATTAGATGTTTTAGGCTGGTTATATGGCTAAATATATAGTTTCTAGTTGGTCTCAGTTTCAGAAAAGAATCAGTAAGTGAATTAAATTTTTAGGAGAACGTAGGAAACAGGAAGAAAGGTATCCATGCGATTTTTTTTTTTCAACTGAGATCAATGAAAACTAATTGAATAATCTGTAGAGACATTAGGTATTTTTTGAAAGCAGGAATTGTGAAAAATGAGCAATGCCCTCGCCGGGACTCGAACCACGGACCTCTCGAATACGCGTCGAGCGTGCTGCCGCTACTCTACGAATGCATGCGAAGAAGGCGGGAGAAATACCTTATATACTCCCCCTTTTAAAGAGCGTCTAGGGATTAGGAGACCCAATCGCCACATCTCGGTGGTGAAGAATCATCATCCACCACCTTTTTTTAGTTCGGGCGCCACTTGTAGAGTCATTAGGTTATTTAGAAGCAGGAGAGATGAAAAATAAGCAACGCCTTCGCCGGGACTCGAACCACAGACCTCTAAAATACGTGCCCAGCATGCTGACCACTACACCACGAAGGCATGCGAAGAAGGCGGGAGAAATACCTTATGAACCTATAACTGATTCAGTGTATCAGCCGGATTCATCCCCTATAAAAATTATCTAAAATATCCTCGGCAGTTATTTGTTCCGTATACAAATATTACTAAAAATAACTACGAGTATTGAGCTTTCGATTCAAAATTCCGAAAACATAACTTTTCAGTCAAATAAATAGCAATGTTGAGGTATGGTTTTTTAAATTCCTGTTTGGAAACATGCTAAAATTGTATATTTTATGTATATTGAACTTCTGTTTTTATACAACCTTTAATATATCCTGATTATCCGACTTAAACGAGAGGGCAAAAGTGATCGGAATTCCCGAAGACTAATCATTAAAATAGATTCGCTAAAAATAAGTCAATAATTATTTCAAAGTTAGCTCAATGAAAGACGAATGTAATTACTATACATTGAAATAAATGTGTAATTTTATCTTTATATGCCTTCATAGTAAAATTATTTCATCAAAAAATAAAATTAGATCCATTTAATAAGTTGTGCAACGTATAAAAACATTGCAGTGGGGGAAGAAGGGAAATAGTAAGGGAAATGATAATACGAGTATGTACCAGAGCCTGGACAAGGTACTTGCTTCAGGTGAATCACTAGAAGGGGCGCCAAATTGGCTATGCGAATTCGAAAATTAATTATCGTTTTAAATTTGCCGATTATTATTAGGGGAAATAAGCTTCGGCAAACTTAAATTAATAAAATAATAGGAAGAATTGCAAGAAAACCTGGAAATTAATACAATGTGTATTTCAGTGTTATTTCTTATTTATCAAAAAACGATTTTTTAACATTTTCATTTGAAATTTATTAATAATTGGCTATATTATTTTTTCAAATTTATAAAGCGACGATTGAAAAATACTTTAAGAATTTTGGTACAGTTATGCTATAAGAGTTATGGTATTTTGATTTAATACAGTTACTTTTATTTAATACAAATATAGCTATTTTGATATATATATATATATATCGGGGTCCGCATTTACCATTTTCCTCAGGTGAAAAAATATCTTGGCACGGCTCTGATATATACACTATATAGCTCAACAACGTACCTCAACAACTTACTTTATGAAGCTCATTAACATAGTTATTGGCCGAGTATGTTGGTCCAAAGTTAAGGTTTCGTATTGTATGAGATACTCGAGATTCGGCTGTATTTACTTCCCCCCTCATTAGGTTAAGGCGTATAATTTTGACAGTCTTCGCCTTCGTCACAATTCATTTTACATATTACAGAACTCTTCCTCCCTCCCGAAAAAAAAATATATTAGAAATAAAAAAACATACTAATTAGAATTTTTTTGTCGTGTATTTTTATAAAGTTTCCTTACGTGTATAGAGAACTGACATCAAAACATCATATTTCTTTAGTCTCTTTTTGAGAGGCAGAGCATTCGTTGGAACTAATGAGAGATTTGCAGAATAACAGAATTGTAAGTCTTTATACAGTACTAGATATCCTTTTATTTATGTGGCTATATATTTACTGAACTTTGTTGCCGATCCACATGTCATACACGTCTATATGAACAAATTTAATAGCTTCTCAAATACGTTTATTGCATTCAATAAAAAAAATAATAATTAAATCAAATGAATAAATAAATAAATAAATGGATTATCAACGCGAAATTTCATTTGGCCCAAAAAAAATAAGCCGATCACATGACTGATTTGACATTATTTGGGATCTGAGTAACTGGAGTTTGTTTATCTGTACGATAAACGAAGTTTTAAGTGAGAGAAAAATAGACGGCCGTTACTGCTACTCCAGTACCTTTTAGAAAATCTTACATAATAATTCAGATTATTCTTTGTCTTCCGATATTTGTTTAATCTGCTTACATCGTCTGTCTTTCTGGCGAACTTCTTTTTCAAGTTCTGTCGCTATAGACGCAAGTTCTTGCTGGTCGGTAAATTCAAATTTTTAATTGGAATATCTGGTTTTCGTCATTCTCTGTAACAGCGATGAACTGATGCTTGGCTGCCTCTTGCGCAGAACGGTTTTCGTCGTCTATTTATACGAAAGAGTCTTTTTAGTGGTCTGGCAGGGGCTCAGTTCTCAGTTAATAAAGAACTTGTCCTTGGCTGCAGAAATGCGTTCTTAGTATGCTTATTCGAATAAGTATATATATCTTCTCTGTAATTAAAAGACAATTCGGCACTTTTACTGTTTTACTGAAGGCTCTTTTTAATATATATATGCGTGTGTGTGTGCGTATTCACTAGAAAGCGTTTTGTTTTATCGAGGATTTAAAACATTTTGATTGCAACTCTTTACATTCACAACATCTTTGTTTTGTGAAAAATAATTATTTCGGAGTTCATTTTTTAGTGGAAACAAGGCATTTAATGTGGTTATGTTGTTTTGCAACTCTTTTGAAGCTTCTTTGGCGAAGTAGTAATGTGATTTAGCTTGTGCGCAATTAGTTATCAGTGAAGATGGACTAGAGTTCGTGCTAAACAATTTCTGGCTCCTAACTTTCGTTGACCTCTGTGTAAATTTAAATGAGTTTCCCTTCCCAGAGAAAAAATATATATATAAAATATATTGAATCTTCTTTAAACATATATGTTTTTACATTTATTATTATTATTTTTTTAACATTGCTTAATCACCAACTGCATGATTTTTTTTTATTTTAAAAATCATCTAGGGAGAGAAGAAATTGATCAAATTATTTACTTATTATTTTAAAAAATTAGGCTGATCAGGATATTGATATACCGTAGTGTATTTAATTAGACAGTTCACCTTAAACTATGTGACAGTACTATGATCATAGAAGTTTGGAATTTGCGAGCCTTATTTTTTCGACATCAAGTCTGGACCTGTGTTCAGTTTCGAAGATACTACTGTTAGAAATGATGCATCTCATTAAATGCGACGCTTTTCAGAGTCATTAAGTATTTTTGAATGAGGAGACATGAAAAATGTGCTGTGTCTTTTCCGGGATTCGAGCACCGGATCTCCCGACTGCTAACCGGACGTGCTTTTCAGTTAAACTTTGATTTCAAAGAGGAATCTGTGAAATAACCAAAACATCCATGCATCCTGTAGTATTAAAATCTGCAGAACTTTAATGTCTTCAGCTGTGAGTGCTGAGGGAGTTTGATATTATAGGGAGGTTTGATCTAGCTATGCATTTCTTAGTTTCTGTTGGAAAATGTTTGCGACCGAGTTCTGAAGAAACTATGAATGAACATAGAACTTCTAGGCCTTTTTCAGTTTCCCTGAGTTTCATTCAAGAATATGTATAATGGCAGAATTAAATTTCCCCTCTTTCCTTTTCTTCTCTCTCTCTTTTCTTTTTTTTTTTTTTTTTTTTTTTTTTTTTTTTATTTGTTGGCTATATTGCAAGGAACTCCGTCCCATCAGAAGATGTTCATCTCTGCTGCCACTCACTACAGAAATCTGAAATAAATAAAATTAATGGCGCTAAAATGGGGCTTCTCATTATCTGACAAACTCCGCACCGCGAGATGGCCACTGATTTGTTTCCTACGTCCTTGCTGAAGTGTGGTTTTATTTTTCGTGTCCTGGGATGTTCTGCAGTTCCTTCACATGTGACTTTCGGCACCGCATTTTCAGCACTTTAGCGTCGGTTTGTTGTTACTCCGATTTCGTCTCAAGGCAGTGATCTCTCTAGTTAAATCCTCTAGACGAGCAGTCACTTAATGCACTGACTCCTGGACCTGAGCTGCCCTGATTGGATGGCGGTCTCTACGAGTTGCTTGCGAGACTGCCTGAAATTTCATGGCATACACTAAAGCGCTTTTTGAATCTTTGACATCCGCCATTTGCAGGGCTTTCTAGATCTCAGGATCCCGAATGCCATTCATGAAGTACTGCAGAGACAGGATTTTCTTTATTTCTGATGGTAGTCCAAAAAGGCGAAATGACGCGAATTTTCCAGATCCTTGGCGAGCTCCTGGAACGTTTCCGTTAACCTCGGTTAGCTAGATTTTAACTGAAGCCTGCTATGGTCTTTTAAACACTTCTTGCCAAAGTGCCCCGGATGGATCTTAGAAATCTAACCTCTGGTTTACGGGCACAGTATAGAGGATATCTGCTGCGTCTTCTCTCAGAAAAGCGGCAAGGTGTCAGTCCCTAGCTTAGGAATCCCATCCATTTGTGTCCGCCACTACAGAGAAGTGAGTCTTATACATTTGCCAGGAGATCTTTCCATGGTAATTTGATAGCTTTAGAGAGGTCAAGAAGTCATGGATAAAAGTTTAAAGCCGTCAGAATTGCTTCCTACTGTTGCTATGAATCTCTTTAAGATTTCAACTTCTTCAGCGACAGCAAATACTCTGTAATTGATTTGTTGTTCGACAGGAGAAACTGTCTCTTATTTGTTGTTAGGCAGCTGGAACTTTTCAATTTCTCCAACTTTATTTTCAACCGTATCTGTTCTGCCTTCCATTGCCTCCAATTTATTTGTCTTCTGTTATGGAGGCAATTTCTCTTTGCATTTCCTCTTGCTCTGCTTCAGTTTTTTTCTTGAAATGATTTGACGGCCCCGTTCATCATTTCTTGAACAGCTTACATCTCTTCCTCAACAGATTCTTTTCCTGCTTTCATCTTTTCCTGCCCCGCTTGCATCTTTTCTTGAACTGTTTTCATTTCTTCTTTCACAAACTTGATTGCTCCTTCCATCTTTGCTAGGAACGTAGGCAAGGGGGGTTACTAGCTATCTTAGTTGCTCTTCAGTCGCTCTTGTCACTGTCATTCAACACCGCTTATGACGCCAAAAGATAGTTGCGTGCGTACGGGTTCGTAATGAATTGAATGTACACAGAAGCTATGGTAACTTGATGAAATTTATTTTCCCAAAAGAGGTGTCAGAGTAACAACATCCGAATACTTGTAATTTTATTTTGATTACTTCCGCTAATAGTGTAGTTTATTTATAAATACTAAGTGCATGTTGAAGCTGTATATATTTCTATTCAAAATACATTTTATTAAAATGTGGAAAAAGAAAAATGTGTTATGAAAATAAATTTCTTTTTATGATGGCTTTTTAATAAATATTTGCAAAATTCAAATTTTACACGACCTTTATAGAGAAAAGTTTGAATTTGAGGAATGCTTTTCAAACTCAAATTTTTAAAGGTGAAGGGCATTTTTGTGTGATGAGATTTACTGGAGTTATTATTAATCAAACTTTTACATGGGAAATTTGGAAACACGTGTTGATTATGTCAAAGACAACAGGTAATTTAAGTTATGTCAATTTTGATTATATCAAAGACAACAAGTAGTTATACAGGTAATTTAAAAAATACAAATTTTGATCAGAATCTGATTAAGGCAGATCGAAGCCTCAGACACAGCTTTTCTTGAGGGATCCTCAGAACCTACTTCTTGATTTGCTTAAGAATGCAGTTATGAGGATGACTGGGGCCTTTCTAAACGTGGTCTGTAAGCTTGGACCTTAAAGGTATCTTTTATGTCAAAAGAAATAAAGAAGCAATAAATATAGTTTAAAAATTCTGATTTGTAGAAATGTACAATTTTTGCAGTTATATATGAATCATGAATTCTATATTTTGTGTCTTATGGAAGTGGTTTAAGTCATATAATTTTAACACCTTTTTGTAAGACCATTTTTGCCTGTTTATAGAAATAGAATCATAAAGTAAACAATAAATGTGTCGAAGTTTTCGCTAAATTGCGTCCCAGTGAAAATATGCAGTCCGATCTGAAATGTTGGTAACTAGCTACAGATTCCAAGAAAATGCATTTCTGTTGATGTTTGTGAATAGCTGTATTTGGGAATTAAACATATTTGACTTCCGGTTGTCCTTGCTAGTTAAGTTATTGGTATGAATGGATAATCCGAAAAGGATTCAAATGTTGTAAAAATAATAATTTTAAGTATTTTAAATACTAATGCATATGTATGTATGACAAATCAGAAAATCACAAAATAAAAAATAGCCTCAAATGTTGTAAAACAAAATATTCAAATGTTTTAATTAGCATTATTTAAAAACAAATAAAAAAATTAAAGTACCGAATATAATCTTATACTTTTTCTTTTGAAAAAATGCATACATTTTTATTAGGTCTTTCTTTGTTTAACTAATATGTTTGTTTGACTCATTTATTCTTACATAAAATTTAAATGGCGCATGTCATTCCCAGTTAGTATGCATCAACATTTTGCTTCTGTTGATTTTGCTTTTATAATTTTCACAACCATTAAAAATGCTTCAGACCATTAAAAAGATATATATTTCAACGAAAATAGTAAAATCGTTTCTCCCTAAAAGATTAATAAAACTATATTCAGTGAAATGTCACAATAGAATAAAAATTAGCTCATCCATTAAACGGAAGATTTTTTAATATTTTGGTGGCAGATTAATTTCTTTCTCTCTCTTCCCCGTTTTTGGGAGTAACGATGACGCAAGGATAATCTGCTTGTGGATATGTGGGAGTGTTATTTATATTATGTAAATAATATATATTATTTGTAATTTATTTTATGTAAATGATATAATTTATATTGTTATAAATTATATAAAAATAATAATATATCATCATTATTTACATTATTTGCACTGAAGAAACGCTTCATAGATTTCCTGATGAATAGCTGCATTCATTTTTAACTTATATTCACTCTGACAATGTTCATAAGCGTGTGAAATTAGTTCATTTGTTAGTTATTGATACATGTCAAATAACTCAAAAAGATTTCGTTAATTATACAGTTCTGTTACCGGAAAAAAATTGTTTTGATATAAGAAATGTTAATTTATAAGAATTTATTTTTTGAAAATTTCAAATTATTGTGATATTTTTTTTTTTTACAGATCAGTGGTTTGACTCATGTCAATATACCTGTTATGCTGATGCCTGATGATTTTAAAGCGTTCAGTAAAATACGGGTTGACAACCATCATTTTAACAAGTTTGTTACCTATTGATTTGAACTTTGTTGTATTGTTATAATTTGTTCATTAGAAGCGTTTTTGTTATATATCTGACTGTCATATACCTATTCTATTTTCTGAAACATTGACTCTAGAGCAACGATTCTCAACCGGTGATACGCAAAGAAACAAAGTATTTCTAACTGTTTAAATTAAAAAATTGAGTACCCAACTTCCTGTTTTAAGTTTTTTTCTCTAACAATTGTAAATTTATGCGATCCGAGCTTTGTTCAGAATCAGTAACGCGCATAGACTTAAGCAAAATAATCTGTCTATATTTTCGTATATATTCGTTTAGCCATAGACGTAACAAAATTTGTCATAAATAATGTTTTTAAAACCAGTAATAGAAAGGAAATAAAAAGTTCTTTTAAAACGATAATAGTATCTCATTAATTCTTTTAAGAGTTGATCGATTTATTAAGCTAATAGAGAACTGAATAATAATATTTTAAGCTTTTTACCACGTTTAGAAAGTTTTCTAACTGGAAATAATTTGAAAATAAAAGAATTAGCATCCAGCATTAAAAAATCGTTGTTTTTCATTGATAAATAAATTCAGCATGTATTTTCCCGAAGATTATCAAAAAGAAAATTAGGTTCGAAATCCATTTTGTTCAAGTGTACCTGGAATATTATCTCATGAAGAAAAAGAACAATTGACAGAAATTAAAGCTATTAAATTTTTAATGCCTTTTTGCACAACCTATTTGTGTGAAGGAGCAGGGCCGTTCCTAGCGAAACTGCAGCGCATAAAAGTGTGTGGGCGGCCGGGCTCTCGCGATACCACACCTAAATGTTTTAAATTCATTGTAAGTACTTGTCATATGTAAGTAATTTTTATACAATTTATTATATGTAAGTACTTAGTGAGTATGAAATAAAAATTTTATTAATCATTGAGCGGTTCTTTTTTATTTCGGGGTGGTAATCTTAGGAAAGTACGCGGGCAGCCAATGGCTTAGGAACGTCCCTGTGAACAAGGATTTTCTTCCATGTTATATTTGAAAAAATGACTTTTACTTAATTCACATTAAGACAGAATTCAGACATAAAGAAATTGATCTCTGTTAAACAGTCCCAAATTTCATGTTAAATTTTAGAATTAAAGTTTTATAACTTAAATTATAATAATTAAAATACCAGTTTAAAATATTTTTCTGTGTGCATATTTAATACAAATAGCCACTAAGTTGTGCAAATGGCACAATATATATATTTTTTAATGTTTCTGTTGAGAAACTATGAAATAATCATTGTAAAATGTAGTGGTGGTACTAAAGTTTTTCAATTTTTGTTTAGATGGTATGCATCAGTCAAAAGGTTGAGAACTGCTGTTCTAGAGTATTACCTTTAATTCATTGCATCCTATCAGTCATTTTCTATGGATACAAATATAACTCTTACCTAATATAATTAGACTTTTTTTTAATTTAGTGTTTTAATCTTAAAACATTTCGAGAAATAAACATTACCGCAGGTCCTTTGAAGTATGTTCCCCCTCCCCTCCTTAGAACTTATAATTCATTAAAAATAATATGTGGGATTGCTGCATTTTGAAGTACTTTCAGCTATTTTCTCATCTTTCCCATTTACTGTGTAAGCCTTAATTCACTGTCGGGAGATTTTTAGCCTAAAGGGTGTTAGCCCAGAAGGGCTATTAATTTTGTTTTGGCATTTTGCGTTGAAAACATTAAATGTCGGTTCACTTTTCAAATTGTTGCCATCAAATATTATCATCCTGTGTTATTTAAAGAAATTAAATAATGACGAATCTGCATAAATGCATCTATGTTTCTCACATTGTGATAAAACAATAGTATCTAGAGCCATCAAATTTTGAATAATGTATGTCTCCACCCGAATATTGACATCTGAAAGCCCTAATTTGGAATTTGAAATTTGTTTTATTATCAATTTCATATTTTGTAACATTTTAACAAATTTTTTATTAACAAACTCAATGATTTCAAAGTGAACAATGGCAACACTGTACGGAAAAAGCATTTTTATCTCCAACGCACGAGACTGTGTATCGGAAATATAAAATATGCAGTGTATCGGAAATATGAAAAATAAAGATATGCTGTTTTGCTGTTTGTAAATATTTTGTGATACTGCTGTTAAATTGAATTTTTTTGTGGTTTAAGTGTGAAGAACGTGATATTTAATAAGGAAAGGTAACACACAAAATGTTAAAACGTCCTTTTGGGTGTAATATAAACTATGAAATTTTTCAGTCCCCCCCCTTCCAGGTTTTTTTTTTTTTCTCCAGCATTTGGTATCTGAGATTTTTATCGCATATGAGAGATTTAGGACTAAAATTCTTTTTATTTGTTGAAAAACATTTTCTAGTATACAACGTTAAAAATGTTAATTCTTGATATTCAGTTATAAGGTATTTCTCCAACCTTCTTTGCATGGCTTCGTGGTGTAGTGGTCAGCATGCTTGGCAGATATTCGAGAGGTCCGTGGTTTGAGTCCCAGCGAAGGCATTGCTCATTTTTCATTTCTCCTGCCTCAAAGTAACCTAATGTCTTTACAGTGGTGCTTGAACTAAAAAGTGGTGATGATGACTCTCCACTACCAAGATTTGGTGACTGGGTCCCCTAATCTCCACTTGCCCTTTAAAAGGGAGAGTGTATAAGGTATTTCTGTCTTCTTCTTTGCATGCCTTCGTAATGTAGTGGTCAGCACGCTCGGCGTGTATTCGAGAGGTTTGTGGTTGGAGTCCCGGCGAAGGCATTCCTCATTTTTCATCTCTCTTGCTTCAAAATATCCTGATGTCTCTACACAGTCTCACATTTTATAAAAGATGGAAGGTCATAAACTTTTAACAACAGTTTTTGAATTTGTGTTTCATTTAAAATTTAAAACTAGATTTTCTGGCAATATTGTTAATACAGTCAAAATCAAAAGTGGACCATATGATTTTGAGTCCTTTTACACTAAATCTAAATTTCATATAGTGATATCTAGGTAATTGGACAATTTTCTTACAACTGAAACATTTGGAAAGTTTCTAATATTTTGCAGTTTAAAATCTTATTTATGAGTCAATATCTTTATGACCATAAGGATCTTTAAGTAACTTGATGCAGTTCTGACAATTTTTGCTGTTTAACTGAAAGCCATAAACTGCATTTAATACTGTTTCAGACAAATAGGTTTTTGAATAAGCAAATTTTTCATTTTCATAAGTGAATCAATCATTTTGATTGAATTCAAATGAATTCCAAAATTCTTTCTGCATTTCGAGTCTTCTGAATATGGTTTGATAATTCACTTAGAAGTTTAATTGAAGGGAGTAAATCTGTCATTCAGAATACGTTTTTTTTTTTTTTTTTTTTTTTTTTTTTTTTTTTGTGTTTTTA
>KK122497.1:889846-944664 GCA_000611955.2 Stegodyphus mimosarum
TTTTTTTTTTTTTTTTTTTTCAGGTGTCTAAGTTGCCAAAATTTTCTTTTCCTTTCAATAAACATTTAAGTTTGTTGCTGTACTTGATACAGTAGTTATTGCTAGTGGGCACTTTGTCCTAAATTAAATTTAAATCAGGTACTCTGTCCTAAATTAAGTTTATATCAATCAAATTTCCAATTTGACTACTTAAGGAATTTGATTTATTAATTTTTCAACTAATTTTTAGATTTTCCTCTGAATCATCATGTCACATTTTCATCTGTTAACGTAATATCAGTTTTCGAAATAAGCTTAATAGTATTACTTCACTCAAGAGCTTGTTTTCATTTTAATTTCTCAAAATTTTCCATAGAATCCATGTTACTTTTAACTTAAAGAAGTTACACCTTAAATGAATTAAAGAAAGAAGTAAAACAGATTTAGAAGTTATAAAAGTAAAATACTTACCTTTAAATTTCATGAAATTGCTTTAAAGTTTTTAATCATTATTCTCATGAAGTTTTGATTTTATTTGCATAAATATATTACACAAAGAATATTTTTTCATGTTCTGAAGAAAACTTGCGTATTCAAGTTCTATTCTCTTTCAAAGACATAAATCCTGCAAAGTCTTCTTAATCAAAACGTATTCCATCAAATCACTGCACAACAACATGAAAATGTGAACAATGCATCATTGTTATAATAATGTAACACTTTAAGCACAGCCTGTAAAAACCAGAGTGTTGATAGGTGAGGCAGAAGCTTTAGTGACAGCATTATTTGTGGTTAACTTTACTGCATTTAAGAAAATCTTCACATGATTAGTGTGAAACACCTATTTAAGCAATGAGAACAAATTTATTTGCATATATTAAAGACTTTTTTTTTAAATGAGAAAAAGAATATTTTACATCATTCCACAGCAACACTTGTCATCATCTCTCTAGGTGATACTTTATGATTACAGTTAGAGTTTCATGGCCATTTCCTATATGAATAACAGAACATTGCAAAATAAACAGCTGTAACCAGGTTAAGGAGAACATAGAGATAAGGCAAATTCTCAAGAAAAAACATTGCAGATTACTGATATCACTCACAAAGCAAACTCTAAAGTACAGTTCTGAATCAATAATTCACTCAGCTAACTCTTTGAACCAAACTGACTGCAGAGCTCAATGCATCTGTATATATAAGGTTACCCAGCTTTCTGGAAACTTCACAAAAAATCGCCTTTAAATTCCCAAAAATTGTATTTTGCAGAAACTTCCAAAAAAGTCACTAAGATGGCAAAAAATTGACAAACATTTGTGGCTAAAAGCTCATCAAGAGTGTTTGTGCTTGCATATCAGCTTCTAATTGAGATATTTTCCCAATACAATTTACATTTATATTTTAACATGATCAGTTCAGAATTACAGGATCTGTAATTTTGTACTAGAAGTAAATACTTTCGAACACAGTACAAACGTGGGCATGGATTCGACTAACTCACCTAAAAAAAAAAAGAAAGAAAAGAATAACAAGTAAATAAAAAAATACATAGCATTATACACAAAAACCAATGCATTGATATATTTGCAAGAACGTGGATTTTACCTATGTTTCCTATTTGTGTGACTTATAGTGTATTACATATCTATATTTCTCTAAAAAAATTTAAATTCAACGTCATCAGGGGTTCTCAACCTTTTTTTGCCCCATGTACCCCTTTCAACGCTTCTAGAAGTTCATCCCCTCTCCTTTCCAAAACTTGAAAAAAATTTATTTTATTAACCATTTATTTAAATTTAGATTATTTTCTAGTATTTTTTATTAATTAAACAGCAAAAAGTATTGCAAACATTGATAAATACTAAAACTTGAATAAAAGTAGGGTTTTTTTTTTTTTTTTAGATTCATAAACTGAAGCCAAATACTGAACAGCTAAATAAAAGGTTGACTGCATTCCTTCCCTGAAATTATGAAATTCTGCCTTTTCCCAAGGGGGGGATTCTCAACCTTTTTTCCCACCCTGGTTGGGAGAACACCTGCTCTATATGTTTAACATATATTTTGCTATTAAAAAGAATAAATAAATAGAAATAGTAATTGCTCTGTGTATTTTTTTAATTTTTATTTATTCTTCCTTTTTTAATGCTAAATCTAATAATTATTCCTCTATGATCTGAAAACTTCAAAACTTTAAAATATGCATAACTTCTAGCCCTGAATTTTGGTCTTGGAACTGTATTAAAATAATATAAATGTTTTAAAGTTTAAATTAATTCTGAAATTTGAACTTGTATTGCAGGGAAAATATGCCCAGCCATTTCAAAGTGAAAGAATATTGTCCTCTAGTTTTTCGAAATATCAGAGAAAGGTTCGGAATAAATGAAACCGACTACATTGTAAGTAAGAAGTTAATTTAGTTAATTTCCTAGTTTAGTTCCTTAACACTTTAGAAACATTTCTGTGTATATTTTTTATGGCTAATTTTCGTGATATATATTAGGGGTGATAGTGGTCCGGATATAGTTAGAATTCTGAATTTTTTACTTTCTCAAATCCGGAACCAATTTGTAATATATAGACTCTATAATCAGAAATCTGTAAAAACAAAATTGTTTTCAAATTTCGTTTTAGAACAAATATATCATTATGAGATTATGTAAGAGTCTAATAAGATCTTATAGACATTATATAAGATATAGTCTAAAAGTTTTTATTTATATGAAGTTCAGTGACAGGCCAAACATCATATCTGAATAAATTAAGTTTGCCTTATGTAAAGTTACTTTTGCAGTATATCTTACATAGAAGCAGAAAAAGTTGTATTTTAAAGTAAAATTGTAAAGTTTGGGGTTGAAGTGTTGTTCAGACTAAAAGAAAACAGCAAACAGAAATACCCAATGTTGAAAAGGCTGATTAAATTTGTTTTAACTTTGTTCTGTGGACTCATTGTTGAGTTTAATTATATCAGTCCTATTATATCAGAGTGAAGAACTTTCTTGAATAGTGTAGACTGAAATGTTGTTATTTATTCTCATAACACAAAAACTATATATGAAGCTTTTGAGTCTGATGACTATTGATAAAGTTTTAGGGATATTTTATTGCATAACTAAACAGCTTACCAAACTTCTTCATATTTAATGAATCATTCTCTTTTTTCTAACATTTCATCTAAAACATTTGTTGATGCATATTGCAAGTTCTTATCTAATATTTATGTGAAAAGCCATTGTCTGTATCAAAATATTTTGCTGATCATACTAAATTTGCAATTGTTAGCAAAGAAAAGTGTAAATGCAGTAGTTTCCAGAAAGTATCTCCACCTCCCCCCCTCCAAAAAAAAGCAAGCTTAACTAAAGCACTTGAAAAATTGTTAAAGTCTATGGGATCTGTGTGAATTGATGCTTTGAAACATAAATTAATTCTTGATAAATTAAACAAAATATTTTTTGATTCACTAACAAAATTGTTTGAAAATATGTGTTTGTGCATTTATGTGTTTCATAACAATATTCAGAATTATTTGAAATATTTTTGCATTTTTACTGCATAGTATTTTTCATGATTTTTGAACTAGGGTTGCAATCACCCCTGGTATATGCACAATTTCTAAATTTATTGAGCTGTGTCCATTAAAGTTATAGAAATATGTTTAACAAAAATCTGAAATAATTGTTCACAATCTTGACTTCCTTAAGGATTTCAATGAATTCACATTGCTTATTAATATACGAGTTTGTAACATTGCTGGAAATAAATCTTCTTGAATCTTAAGCAATTAATTATTATGAGATTGAAGTTGTAACACCAGTTTGTTCATGATCAGGCATGTCTTCAAGTGAACTATTAACTAATATGTTATATATAAAATTGGGTGAATTATTTTAAAATTTAATTTATTTTGGAGAAATTTTTGATTAAACAAAAGAAGGTTGAGGAATCAATGACAGAATGTAAAAATAAAAAGAACAAGAATGAAATGATTCCAAGTATATGTGTCATGGAACAGTCCACAAATATAATTTTATATGAGCTTGGATTTTGGCGGTACTAAAAGATGCAAATTGATAGATTTTCTGATTATCCTCAATTTCCACCAAATATTAAGCTAATTGGTGACTTTGAAGGGCATTCATGAATTTGTTGGCAACTAATATTTCACTAAACTAATATGTGCAAAAGGCAGCAATCATTTTCAAACTGGTGTAAAATATGGAAAAAATTGGCATGTCATTTCAGAAAAAGTCCAATTTTATGTCAAAATACCTAGATTAGAGCAATGCTATATATAAATCTAATACATATCTTAAGTTGCGGTTTTGATACATGAAAAATGCAAGTTCAATTTCATCAGTCGGCCCAGTAGAACGGGAGATATAGAACAGTCCCCTTGTTTTAGTCCAAAGGGGCTTTGTCTCTGAAGGACTATTGTTTTCGTTTGTGATTTTGTGTCGGTTCACTCTAAATGCCTATTTCACTTTTTAAATTGTTGCCACTAAATATTATCGCCCTGTATTATATTTAAAGAAATTAAATAATGAAGAATCTGCATAAAAGTATGCATGTTTCTCGCATTGTGATATAACGACAGTACCTAGAGCCATCCAATTTTTAATGACATAATCCTACTGCGAATATGGGCATCTAGAAGCCCAAATTTGAAATTTGGAATTTGTTTTATTATCGATTTCATGTTTTGTAAAACTTTTAACGAATTTTTGATTAACAAACTCAAATATTTCTAAGCGAGCAATGGCAACATTATACAGAAAAAACATTTTTATCTCCAGCGCGTGAGACCGTGTATCGGAAATTCTAAAGATATGCTCAATTTAATTATTTTGCGATATTTCTGTTCTGTGCATTATCTCTTGAAAAAACAAAATAAAAATAAACATTGTTTATGTATTATTACTCAGTATCTTGTATGTATTCAACTGAAAATTTCTACAATATAAAAACTGTTTACCACAATATCTTTTATATTTTAAAATTATATATCACAGCCCATATTGCAGTTGTAACATATTATTTTGAAATTGCATTGAGATAATAAAAGTTATATTGAATAACAGAATAAGATAGATAGATAATAGGTAGACTAATAGAAGTTACATTTAATGGAATATTGTTGGTTTAAATGCTTTTTTTTTTTTTTTTTTTTTTTTTTTTTTATTTTTTTTTTGTTTATAGAATTCTCTGACCAAATCTCAGCCAGTACCTGCTGATGCCAAGTATAGAAATAATACCAAATTGTATGAATCATATGACAAACTGTTTGTCATTAAAGTGTTACAGAGTGAAGAAGTTGAATTCATGCATACTTTGCTCAAGCAGTACCATCCTGTAAGACTGTTCTTCTGTTTCATCAAAAATCCTCCTGTGGATATATGTTGGCTATATAATTTATAATATTTAATTTTAATCATAAAAAGCCAAGTTAAAAAAAACCTTAGCATTGCATTTGCTTTTGTATGTATTCTTAACTACTAATTAAAAAGGATTTTAGTAATATATAATTTGTAGAATAACATCAGAATTCTTTATTTTCTTACTTTTGCCTAAAACCTGAATTTTTTTTAATATGCATAAACATTATAATTTTGTTATTTGATTCTTCAAATCGCATTATTATTTTGTAAGGTATGTCCAATTGTGATTTTGGAATTTGCTGGATTTTAGATCATAGTTTGAATTTATTAAGATAACATAAAGAAATTATAAAATTAAAAATACACAGTCACATTAATGTGACCACCTCTCAAAAGCCATAATAACAACCTTTCGCAGAGCGAACTGCTGTGAGATGTGCAGGAAGAGCATCAATTGTATTCTCGAAGATGTTCACTGTAATGTTAAGCTATGCTGACTCTAGTGCAGTGACCAGCTGTGTTAGGTTATGCGGTTGAGGATCCGTGTCACGAACATATGAGATCGAGGTGGACTGACAGATTCTCTATTTGGTTTAAGTCTGGGGAGTTTGCTGGTCAGGGGAGCACGGTAAACTCATCCTGGTGCTCTTCGAATCACGCACATACATTGTGAGCTGTATGACACTTCGCATTGCCCTGCTGGTAGATGCCATCATTCTGAGGAGAAATGATTCACAAGTAGGGCTGGACATGGTCCACAAGGACAGATCCATATTTCTGTTGATCTATCATGCCTTCCACAATGATGAGTGCATCCTTAGAATGCCACAAAAACATTCCCCAGACCATAATCCTCCCTACTCCCATCTTGGATCCTTCCGGCAATCATTGCAGGGTGTTTGCTTTTCGATGTTTCATGCCATGTATGCCAACACCCATTTGTCCGATTGAGCATAAAACATGATTCATCAAGAAAAGCCACCTGTCGCCACTCAACGGGTGTTCAGTTTGTGGTACTAGCAAGTCAACTCCAGCCTTCATCGTCGATGAACTGCAGTCAGCATAGGTACTTTAACCAGGCCTCTGCTGCGGAGGCCCATATGCAGCACCATCATTGAGGAGACACTGTTGGTAGCCCCTTGGTTCATCTGAGCAGTCAGTTGCTCAACGGTTGCACGTCTATTCACTTGAACGCATCTCCACAGCCATTCTTCAGCTCTGTCTTCTAGGACCCGTGGTGCACCACATTTGTCATGTCGCTAATTTTGGATAGTCCCATTTTGCTTTGCGTGGTATACTTTTACCACAGTGGCACCAAATAGTTTCCAAAATTATCCATTTTGGAAATCCTTGGCCCCAAAGCTAATGATCATGCCCTTTTGGATGTCAGATAAATGGCTCCATTTCTGCAATGCGCCAATGATTGCAATGTTTTCTGATTCTCTTGGACACCCCTTATATTCACTCTACTGCAATGTGCTGCCATCTCCCTCTATGTGATCTGTAAACTACTGGAAGTTCTAAAGTTGGTATCACTCTTGGAGGTTCCCCTCTTTCAACCAGATATTTACACCAGAATTTTCACACTCATTATTGTCAATATGATTAGCATAGTCTTTGTCAATTTTATTATTTTTAAATAAATGTAAGAAACTATTCTTAAAAGAATTGTTAGATATACACCTTTGCTTATATTTCTCTGAATGTGATACACCTGATGATCAGTAAAGTTTATTTGCAATAAGTATTTTCAGAAATACATTAACTTGACTACCTATATCAGTAATAGCAGAGAAGTTATCACTCTCTATTTTAACATTTAACTGAAAATGTTATCATTTTATAGGTAAAGTTTGAGTTGGTTGAGATGAAGCTTGAGGAAAATTTATGGTGGGAAACTAGGAATTTAGATATCTCAATGGTGGTGGCTGAACATTTCTGTAGATTGGATTTTGAGGCAAATAAGACCTCGGATAGATTGGTTTTTAGGTAGGGTGCCTTGAGTAATTAAAATATGGACGAGGATTTGGCCTAGGATACAGTAAACCTTGGCAGATTAGTGGTGCTTTGTGGTTTTTGAGGTGAACTCGAAGTTGGAAATAATTTTATTGCCAAAGAAATCCAATTTTGAAGTGAACTTTATTTTGAGCACATAGTAACGTAAAGTATTACTCTGATAAATCTGTGATTGCTTAAATTCAATGCAGAACCAAATTTTAATTTCTGGCAGAAATACTTATCAGTGTC
The DNA here is from genome assembly GCA_000611955.2 of Stegodyphus mimosarum. Lineage (NCBI taxonomy): Eukaryota > Metazoa > Arthropoda > Arachnida > Araneae > Eresidae > Stegodyphus > Stegodyphus mimosarum. The sequence goes on from KK122497.1 coordinate 897,445, forward strand.
TTTAAATTTGTTGTAAGTGACTGAAACAAAGTCATCAAAGTTAACATGTTTGGAACTGGAAAAAAATTGTTAAGACTTTCTATTTTAATAGATTCCAGCTATCTATTTTGACACATTTTTGGATATAGGATATAGAAAGACAGCGCCTCTCCATTCAGAAAGTCTGGAAATAAAGCTAATTTTTCTTTTTCAAGAAAAGCCCTTTGTACTACATTGTTTTTCAAAAAATGTCAATTTGTTTACAGGATAATATTTTATGTCATCAGGTACTAGGCAGGTAAATTACTACTAGTAAATACTGGACAGGTATCTACTGAAACAATTTCGAATTCTTCCTAGGACATTTTTACGGTTTCGGCTCTTGTTTTTGTTTTTGTCTATAATTTTATCAAAACTCCATGCATTTTTTTTTCTCAAATATGTAGAACAATATTAAAACTTTATACTAAGTATACATTATTAGAAAAACAATGAAATTAAGTGTAATTGCAAAGTTTATGAATTGTTTGTATCAAACTTTTTAAAGAAAAATGTCCTTCCCCCCCAGTGGTGGGCACTTAACCAACTTAGGTTTGGCTACTACTAAGGCTGGAAATGGTAGTCACTTTATCTTGGAAGCATGTAATAGGTGGGCTGCTGTTGTCTCCTATGAAGGGATGGACAGTTACAGGCATGCCTTCTCTGGGATTTGAATCCATACTCTTCAGTTTCACAGTAGCTCCCCTATTTACTGTAACGTCTCAGGAGCTTAAAGAATGGAAAAATCTTGAAGCACGAAATTTTCTTTCCATCGACAAGAATTTTTATGTTTTCCAAAACAAGAAAATCAAAGTAAATTTGGGGGGGGGAACTTGTGAATTTTATTGGCATATTTCTCCATCCTGTGTCACTGAAGGAATTGTACTTCCACATATATACTGAATGAAAATACTTATTGGGCTGTATTGTTGCTAAACATCATCTCTCAACTGTAAATCAAAACATGAAAAAAAGAAATGAAATGGATGAACATTATTTTTGATGTTTAGAAGAAATTACTTCCATGTAAACCAAATGCCATGTATTCAACGCTAATGCTTGATCTCTTGTAACATTAAATCACTGATTCTTTAGAGAACACTTTTTTTGTTGTTGTTTCTTTTAACACTTCTTATACATTGACTTGAATTTAACTGTAATAGACTGGAAAAGTTTATTGGGTTTGATATTTAAGACTTCTAACACATTTGTTTTAGATTTTTTGAAGAAGGAACATCCAGGGTTCGTATGGTCTGTAAGAGTCCGTAAAAGTCCTTAGGTTTTTTAAATCAGTTTTTGGTCTCTAAAAGTCCTTGATTTCAGTCATATCAGCAGAAGGTCGTTAATTTTAATCATCTGAAATTTCTGTCTGTTTTTACGACTGCCATTTTGAGTATGAAGTAGCGTTTTCTAGGAATATTTTTGGCGATTCACTAATTAATATGGTTATCTTTTGAAAGGGTTCATGGGTTACAATTTGTTCATATTTCTAATATAAATGGTGGGATAGTCGAGTTTTGTAGTGAAAGAAGTGAAGCATAAGCATTTCGAAATTATTTCATTTTTTCTAATGAAAAGCTCTTAAACAACTTTTCACTTTTGGAGATGTGAATTCTTTTATCAAATGGTTCTAAATTTGGAAGCTTATCAACATTGGCAATTTTATGATCAGTTTCTATAGAAAATTTTTCATTCCTGAGATCTGAGAATTTTTTTACTTTTTTTTAATTATAACATTGACAAATTTCAGTAAAATAATGGTAATATATCGAAATTATATTTAAAAAATAACATTAAAATAAAACATTTTTAATTTCCACAGTCATATTATAAAGTTCCATTTTGGCCACTTATTATACAATATTTTGAATATGAAAAATAAATGGGTATAATGCTATAAAGCACAATTTATGAAACAGTTCTCAGCAAAAAAAAAATAACTGTGTAATTAATTAAAAATGTAATTTTAAATTCTTTCATGGTAAAAGTTTTTTCCATGTAATTGTCTCAGAATATTCAAAAATTCTCAGAATATGCATCTTGTTTTCTCTATAAAATTAATTTTACACTTTTCCTCCTCTAATTTTTTTCCCCAAAATATTTTTGGCTTTTTGCTGTTACAGAATTGGTAGGTGTAATTTTTCTTTAGGATTTTAGGCATTGCAGCTTGAAAAGTTTAGAAGGATTTGAAAGCAAGATTTTTATATATCCATGATTCTAGAAGATTCCAGAAAAATGTGACAAAGTAAAAACTGTCTCCATGGTATTAACGCATAATGTATGTATTTTACAGAAAGTTTATGATGAATTTCTTACTTTTTGGAGAATGTCTGAAAGAACAATGAAAACGTAATAATTAAACATATGCAGAAACTAGTGAGAACATTGGTTTGCATTTTGAGACAAATTTCTAATTGTTAGAAAAGATGCTTAAAGAGAAGGAAATTGATATAATTTAGCCAAATTGTCTGGGAAGGCTTCAAATTAAAAAGACGCATAAGTATTTTGTTGAGTGTTGTTGTTGTAGCTTTGAATATGTAATTATCCTAATATCGTTTAAGAATTAATGTCATAAATTACATGTATTTTAAACTGTGAAGTTTTATTAGATTGTGTTTATAGGGCTTTTTTAATAAATATTGTTAAAAAATAAATAAAAATTTAATAGTGGCCATGTAAATCCATAATGACTAAGGTTGTCTATCTAATTTAATTATTTATAACTAACTGCTTACCTTTAAGAGTTATCTCTGCATATTAAAGCAAGTTATTGCCTCTCATTAATCCTTACCATAGTCACAAGATAAAATACAAAAATGTAAAAATTCATGTAAAACTTATTCTTTGCATTTAGTGAGATTTAAAATAATACAAAACAGCTTATCACCTCTGGTGCTTTAGTGACTTATTGGAAACTCAAAGTATATTAACTGAGTTACAAGCCCTGGAACTCTACGTGAAGCTACGACACTAACTGCATCAGACAGAGCCCAACTAACTTTCAAAACCTGCCAACTGTGCCTGCATCAGGCCTTTCAGGTTTGTTCTGATCAGCAAGTCTCTCTCTAGGTAAGCAGCAGTGGTGACAACAGCCAATCTTTTGTTATGAATCATGCTGATTATGATTTTACTTCTCACTTTAACCTATGCCCTTGACATAAAATCTATCTGTTATTTACTAAACCTCTAGACTGAGCAAGTATGTGACAAAGTGAGACATAAAAAAAAAATAATAATATCAATATAAAGCTAACTGACGTAAATAAAATGTCACTTATCGTCTTTCACTTATGTCCAACTATTATAAGTGTAAAATATTTAATGCTACTTGATAAATTTCATAAAGTTTATTTTATTCTCAAACTTATTAATAATGATGTTAATTAAAACTTAAATCCTATTAATCATTTCATATTTAAATTAGAAAAAAAGGGGGGAATCATTGATTCATGTTCAATTTGAACATTTAATAATTCTTTAAATGTCAAAAAAGTATTCATTTTTTAAAGGAAATGAATTCATCTGAAGTTGAATTCATTTATGAATCAAATTTAATGCTTACCACTATCTGCCAGAGTAAGAATTTGAGTTAAATATCTAATAACAGAGCTTTCTGGTAAATTGTGAGTATTGAATGTTCACTTCTGAATGAGCTGAAAGCAACAATACTTGAGAAATATTTGGAAATGGTCAGAAGAGGAAAAAGTGTTTTATTTGTGTGATATGTCTACTTATTGAAACAGTCATACACTAGAAATTCCACTGTATTCACTGCATTTGTTGGCCTATTCAGATTTGTACCTTTCTTTGAAGTTGAAAACATTCTCCTGCTGGGAAAACATTTTTTGTCAAATATAGATGAAATGAAAAAGTTCAAGAAATGTTGGACTTGATGCATGAAGCTTCAAAGGTATTGTATTCAAAAATAAAATGTAACTTGAATCATACTTATTTCCTTTGTTAGTCTGGAAACTCCTCATCCCCATAGAGTAATCATAAGTGAATGCTTTGGTGGTCTAGTGATAGATGTACATTTCCAGGGAACAGAACTTTACTACAGAAACATTGCTGAGAAAATTCTCATGTCATTATATGACAAATTCTTCTGATATTTTAATGCTAAGTAGGAGTTATCAACAATAGTCATATGGAATGTTAACTGTTGTATATTAATATACATATGTATAATAGTGCAAGACTGAGACACTATTTCTTTCTCTAGTATATTGTTGAAAAACATGGAAAAACTTTGCTGCCTCAATATCTGGGATTGTACAGGTTAACTGTAGAAGGTACTGAAACGTACTTAATTGTTATGAGGAACATCTTTAGTGGTACTCTTGCAATCCATTGTAAATATGATCTTAAGGTAAGATGCCTTAAATATTGTATTTGAAGATTTTTATTTTTTTTTTCAAGTAATAACTCATCCAACAAGTATTGTTTTTAGGGTACTGCTGTTGACAGAGAAGCCAGTGTAAAAGAAAAAGTAAGATATCTTCATTGTGGATTTGTCATTCTCTTTCTTATATATGTTATTGTTTAACTGAGTTGAAATAAAAAAACTGCATTAATTCTTAAAATTTTCTAACAGCAGAAGTCTACAGCATTGATTGACATAGAAATCTTTTTTAAATATACATTGGTTTTAAGGGTTTAATTTAAACATGTGTTTAATTTAAATGTGTATTTTAATGTCAAATATGTGTCTTAAGGTATTTAATTTAAATGAGCACCAATTTGCTCATATCATATTATTTCCACTGCCTGATTTAATGATTTTATATTTTAATGTATAATATAAAATACATATATATAATATAAAATACATACTTTAATATAAATACTATATACATAATATAAAAAATATAATAATATAAAATACATACTTTAATAATAAATACATACTTTAATATACATAATATAAAATACATACTTTAAAAAAACTGTTAAAGGAAAATTACTTAATGAAACTTAATCAGTCTCTTAATTGTTTGCATCTTAACTTCAGTTAAAAAGTGTAATGTTCTCCTCATCAATGCTATGTCAGTTGTCTTTTCTTTCCTGTACAGCCTCTAAATCTTAACTATGCAGCATTCCAGTATTAGTCTTCATAATTATTCTAGTCTCCCTCCTACACAGTATTTTGATGGTAACATGCTACCATTTCTTCACTTATTAAGCCTATAGTCTGTAGGAAAGGCAAAATATACTTTCAAATATCAAATGAATTTTAATACTCATTAAGAATCTAAATATTTTGAATTTTTCTAATGCGATCATTCCATATTTAGGATTCTTGCTGTTCATGAAAACATAAGTAGACCATATTTTTAAAGAAACTCTTGGTTTCTTTTTCTCCTGTATTGTCGTAGATTTGAAATATTTTGGATGACAATATTATTTTTCATTTTTAGTTTTGATAAATTAGGAAAGTTCTTACAGAAATCTTTAAATTATTAATACTTTAAAGAACTATTTTGGAGCTGTTTATGTAGGATGTTATTATATTAATATTATCTTCAGAAAATTCAGATAAATAAGAATTTGGCACAAATACTTTTACATGCAGGTTTCAAAGACCTTTTCTGCCAGGTGATGTTTTCACAGCCTGAACTGATATTTTGGTTTGCTATCTTATTCTCAAAGAAAACATGAGACTTAGATATTTCCTTTTGTCCTAAAACCAGGCATAGTATTTCATGATCTGTAAAAGTCAATAGGTATGGGCGTTATATTTTATATTTTTGATATCTAATTCCAAAACTATCTTTGAAATGTACAAAGGGGCCAAGAGAGACAAAGACATTTCATGTGTCCCAAAGAACGTCTTTTGCCTCCCAGAAATACCTATAAAAATGACTACCCACTGTTTTTGTTGTCACTGATAAATTTGTGTTTCGTACCAGCAATAAACTAATAATAGAGTAATGAACTAATTTGCTTTTATGAAGTGCAAAAATTTTATCTTTGCTTTTGTATAAATATATCAATGTTGTTAAAGCGTTTAGAAGAGGGGTGAAACCCTGAAAACTTGAGTTTAAGAACTTAAGGAAAACTTTGGGAATCTAAAATCATTTATTAAATTATTAATTCAAATTAAGTACATATTTGGGGGTTTTGACTTCATGTATTATATTGAAGTTCCTCATCATCAGTATGTGAACTGCAATTATTAGGTAAATCTTCTGCTGTTTTGAGTGGAAGTATAATAAAATTTAGGGAGCAGCAAGTTGCATTGTGGATGGAAGATTTGGTTAAAAAATAGTTTCTTTATAGCTTTTAACATCGTAGAAACTAAAGCAGCTCTTTTAACTTGGATTTATTTCATGGAAACTTGCACAAAATTATTATGTAAAGAATTTTAAGATTGTTGAATATGGACAGTGGATCACGGAAGGGATAGTCCACCATTGCGGAGGGTCAGGGCATCCCAAGAACACAAATGAGCACGAGGTTCGTGCAGTCATAAGAGCAGCCACTTCCACATCAACAACAGCATTAACATCGATTCGACACCATTTATCATATTCCAAGCATTCGGTGGTATCAAGCGACACCATTCGGCAACGACTGGCTGACGCCGGTTATATACTGCCGACGTTCATTAAGATGCCTACCACTGACCCCACATCATAAGCTGTGTCGACTGAATTTTTGCCAAACTTTGGTAAGTTGGAATGTGACTGATTGGAGGCGTGTGGACCTTCAGTGATGGATTCTGATTCAGTCTCAGTGCTGATGACCAATGCACACATGTGTGGAGGTAGCCAGGCCTGTCGTAAACATCATTGTTAGTTTACGCAAAAATAATGAGCAGTTTGTCAAAAATTAGACGAGATGGAAGACCTTTTAAAATATGGTATTTTAATATTCCTCAGCACAGTGTAATAGGTTCATTTACAATATGCAACATCCACAAAATAAATGTTACAACTGAATTCAATAATCTATCTTTAGAACAACAATCTCTCTTGCATTGCCATTCCATAGCAACTAAATTTCCAACATTCTCCCAACCTTGAGTGTTGGGGAGAAAACTCAAAAGCAAAATAATAAATATTAGAAAAAATTACAAAAACATATTAATTTCATATACAATACAAGTAGAACAATTTTAAAAAATTTATTAATATGTAAACTAAATCTAAATTTTATAGTTCAAAATTCTAACACAAATGTTAAATGAAGTTCAAGTCAATAAAAGCTTGTACTTAGAGATTGAGTCTTTCAATGGGTTTTACTTGTGAACCAGAGCGAGTCTGAACGGGAGTAAGTTCATTAAAATGATTTTCCATTTCAGTATGCTTATTACTTACTGCATCAGGAACAAGTTCGTGATCACGAATAATAAATTCATATTCATGTGTTACCTCTAGAGGGTATAGTCACTGTACTGGTCGTAACACATTTCCATTAGGAGTTTTTAATTTCACAAGTCTGACAACTCCATCTTTGCCAGGGAAAAATTTCAGTACTCTTCTGAGGGATCAATACAGTCGTTTTTTATTATCTGTACCAATTAGCATAATGTCCCCTACATTAATTTTGTCACATCTCTTGGAAATTGCAGAACGAAGGAAACCTAAATATTCTTTCCTAAATCTTTGTTTCAAATGATCTCATACTTTCTGAAGATGTATATATCTTGTAACAATATTGATCCTTTTGATTTGATCTAAATCAGGAACTTCATTTATACGAATGTCCTGAAGGAACATAGAAGGAGTCAAGAGTTTTGAGCTCTGGTTCTTCCGAGACATAAGTTAATGGTCTATTTTTCATAATGAATTCACATTCACAGACTGTAGTTCTGACATTCTGTAGTTCTTCATGTGTCAGAGAAGAATGCCCAAGGTTCCTTTTAAGGAGATCTTTGAGAATTCCAATCAAGCATTCCCAGAACCCTCCCTGCCGTGGGGAGGCAGGTGGGTTGAACTTCCAGCGAATTTCGTTCACTTCAAATTCATTTTCAATCTTCTTCCAGTCCAGTCTCTTCAAAGCGGTATTTAACCTGGTGAAATTAGAACCATTATCCGAATACAATACAGATAATCATCCTTTCCTTGTGACAAATCTTTGTATAGCCTGGATCAAGGCATTTGTATTTAGAGAAGATATCAGCTCCAAATGTACAGCTCTGAATACCGCACAGGAAAACAGGACAATCCAAATTTTCTCTTTAGATTTGGTCAACAAGGGGCCTGCTAAATCAATCCCAGACACCCGAAAAACAGCTGATATTCTAGTTTGGTCTTTCAGAAGGGGTGGAAAAGGTACCTCAAGATTTTTAATTCTTTGTTTTTTACAGGTGATGTATTCGCTGATCACACTGTGAATTGTTCTTTTCCCTTTTAAAATCCAAAATCTTTCACGCAGAATGGTTAAGAGAGTGGATGTCCTAGCATGTTTATTCATAATATGTTCTTATTCAGTATATCTTCTTACTACCACATGCTTATAAGACAGAATTATTGGGGAAATAAAATATTGAGTTTCATCTTTATTTGTTAATCTGAACCTCAATCATAAAATTCCTTCATCATCTTCATAAACGTCAAGATTTATCAAATTCCTTCGCGTCTCTTCATCAAGGAAGCATTCTTTTTGTACTGAACAGAAAAGTACCTTTTGAGCATTCAACAGTTCTTCTTTTGTAAAAGAGTATTTTCTCAGATCTTTAGACTTGGTTGAAAACATAACACCGGTACCAGTTTTTGGGAGCTGTGAGTTTTCTGATTTCATTCACTCGGTTATTAACAAATACAGACCAGGGTTCTTGCCATGTGATCCATGTAAGAACTGTTGAGGAATTGGTCCAAAAGAATGTTTCATATTCGTCAATTTTTAAAGCATTTTTTCATAGATTCAAACAATCTAGCTCCGATTGTAGCTGCCATTAGTTCTAGTCATGGTGTGGTAATTTTCTTCAGTGGCGTTATCCACTGAAGTCACTGAAGTTTCACTTGGCCTGAAATCACTGAAGTTTCACTAGGCCACGAGGAGCTTCACTTCTTATAAAGATACACACTGAATAGGCTGTACTGCTTGCATCTACAAAAGTATGCATGCTCAAGCGTAACTCCATAGAGACACCTAACCATATTGAAATCTTTATATTTTTCAAATGGTGCAGTTGCTTGAACCACTTTAGAAATTTCCCTTTAATTTCTTTGTTTACTTCATCATCCCAAGATTTTTTCGTTTTCCATGTAGCTTGAATTAAAAGCTAAGCTTGTATCATAGCAGGTGAAAGAAAGCCTATAGGGTCTTATATACGACCTATAAGTGAATGAATTTTTCGTTGTGTTATTTTTTCGGTCTCATCAAATTTCAAGGTTTTGGTATCGATTTCTAGTGTATCTAAATTTCTGTTCCACAGCAGACCCAATACATGTGACTTAGGTTCTGTAGAAGAACAAGGAGGAATGATGTTGCTCTCCCATCTTCTAAGATCAAACAAGATGCCTTCTTTCATTATGTTTGTAGCAGATTCAATAAAGGTGTTCAACTCTGAAGCTGTCTTTATACTTGTCATGCAATTATCAACATAAAAACTATCTCATAGTTTTTTTCAGTATTCCTTCAGAATATTTCCTTTTCATGATTCTTTGGACAAATGATGGTCAATAATCGCTATCAGCAAAAATGGACTACAGGTAATGCCAAATACCACATGGGTGTGACGAAATGTATTTGCTCTACCATCATCATCATACCAAAGGAATCGTAAAAAATCTCGATCGCTTTCATTTAGAGATACCTGTAAAAAAGCTCTTCTGATGTTTGAAATTGCACCAATTTCATCTAGGCAAAATCTTGCTAGAATAGAAGGAATAGTTTCAATTAAATTAATTCCAATCTCTAAGCAATCATTTAGAGATGGCTGATTAGAGAATCATTTAGAGAAACTTTGCCGAAGCATCGAAAACAGGTCTTATTTTCATGGAAGATAGTGAAGATGTTTCTTTAATAACTGGACGATGTGGAAGGAAATGAGCAACTGGTAAAGACAGCTCCTTTTGAGGAACTTCTTCAATTACTCCTTCCTGCAGCCATTCATTAAAGACTTCATGATACTTTTCATGATACCCGATTTTTAACTTCTTCATAGTATATTCGAGTCTTTTCTAAGATAGGTCATGATTGTCAGGTAATACTGCATACTCAATTTTCAAAGGCATATTAACCTCATATGTACCATTTTCTATTTGACGAATTGTTTCTTGGAAATTAACCATAAGATGTCTTCTCGACTCTTCTTTAGTTTTTTGTTCAACAGGATCTCGGATACCCAATAATTCTAAGCCCTGCAATGATAAAATAGGCAGGTCTTCTTGAGATAACATAGAAACTACAGTCATATTTACACTGTGTTGATGTTTGGAATGAGGTACTTTACCCATCAATGTCCAGCTTAATTTTGTTTCTGTAGCCACTAAGCCTGTTCTTAGTTCTTGTTTGCCAGTAAATGACTTCCCTGCAATATTTGCCCCTAACAGTACTTCAATAGGGCCTGGATTCTCTTGGGTATCAGCTAAGCGTATTTCTTTATTTCCTAATTCATGAATCCAAGAACCATATCTTATGCTTGAAATATTACAAATAACATCATGGTCTACAGCAGCTAATTTACATGAATAATTATCATCAAGGCTACTCAAATATATCTTGTAACATTTATGTTTACAGATTTCAGTTTTTGTTCCGCCAAATAAAGAGACTAAATTCTTCCTCCCATTGCAAGTCAAAACCCATTTCTTCTGCGGTAGACCTTAAAACATAACTTTTTTATCTTCCCGTATCAATCATTAATCTTAACTTTATGCCTTTTATTCTTACCCTCTATGTTTACAACCAGGGTCTGAAGGAATACTTCATTCATAGCACGTAAATGCAAAGAATCTATTGTTTTCTCTTTCTTCTCATCATTTTCCTGCTTATGTATTTCACTAGGTTTATTATATTCAAGACTAAGATAAAAAAATTTCAAATGTCTTTTTGAAAAGATCTGACACTCAACATTTCATCGACGCTGATTACTGAGGTTACCTTTAACCAAGCATATTCTGCATAAACCTTTCTGTTTTACCGCAGGCATTTTTTCATCTAACGGAATATAAAACACTTTTTTACAATTACACATTTCATGATCTTTTAAACAAAATGAACAAGAAGGTCTTTCATAATGATTCACCAAATCCAACGTGGAAGGAATACTTTGACTAGTTGCCAAGTGCTTATGCTCAGAAAGAGAAAAAATATCCGCTCTGCTTAATTTTATTTTTTCTTCTGACTAAACTTCGCTTTTCAGAAATTCAACTATTGTATCAAAGCTTGAAATATTTTGTTCAGATTCAGTAATTTTTCGTCTTTCAAATGATCGCAATATATGAATAGGAATAGCACTTTCCACAAGAGGATATAAAATTGTTTCACACGGATCAGTTGTTACACTCAGATTGCTCAGGGCTGTAAGTTGTGTTGAAAGTTTGTTATACAAACTACTCAAAGAATCATGTTTCTTTTTTGCTGCATTATCCAAAATAAGTTTTATTAATTCTCGAACATAAAAATCAATTAAAAGTTCTTTGCGGCCATATCTTTCAGTGAGGCTTTCTATAGCCAAACGATGATTTTCGTTTGGCACAGAAAAAGATTCTACAATATCCCTAGCTTCTGATTTAATTTTTGTTGACTGTATCAGATAATGGAATTTGTTTGCATTCTTTAAGTTATTATTTTCATGTATGTTTTTAAACTGATTCCAGAACGTAAGTCAATTTTTTAAATCACCTGCAAACTTATAAAGTTCTACTTTCAGTAGGCATTGGCACAAATTTTTACATGTATTTTCATCAGCAATTAGTTTCTGACTACTCTCTGACAGTGCATTTTCGAGTTCGTTTAATTTCCTCTTAATATTATCGAGAATCGTTCCGATTTTAACTGTATTCTAACCGCCTTTTCTCGATAGTCCTCTACTATTTCAAATTCTGATTCGAATTCTTTATCATCTGTTATGGTATCTAAATAAGCACTGTGTGTCAATTCTAATGATTCTGCCTTTCTTTTGAACAAATAAAAACACATTTCTGCTTCTTCATGATCAACATTAACATCATTTAAAAGTTCATCTAGCCTTTTATATGCTTTCGTAAAAGCGGAACGTTGCGTAGTTTTGTTTTTATTCATCACTTCCACTTTGTCTTAAAAGTTTAAAATATTCGGAAGCAAATTAGGTAAGAATAATATTTAAACTTCAATAAAACAATAATCAATAACTTCAAAACGGAAGTATAAGGTAATTAGCTTACCTCATCTATTCTTCCATCCAACGTATTTCCAACAAACATGTCCACCAGGGCGTGCCATAATGTTGTAAACATCATCGTTAGTTTACGTGAAAATAATGAGCGATTTGCTAAAAATTACATGAGATGAAAGATCTTTTAAAATACAGTATTTAATATTCCTCAGCACAGTGTAATAGGTTCATTTATAATACACAACATCTACAAAATGAACATTACAACTGAATTCAGCCATCTATCTTTAGAACAACAATCTCTCTTGCATTGCCATTCCGTAGCAATTAAATTTCCAACAGGGCCAGCTGTCTAATCTGGCTTCTGCCATCAAGGAGCATATAGCGATTACACAAGGTGTGACAGCATGAGAAGCAAGTTGTTGGGAAACCTGATCACTTCTAGCCTTCCTTCAAGGCACTATGATGGCTTGCAGGTCCATGAATGACATTGTAATGTCAGTTGTACTGCCTATCCTATCAAGTCGCCCAGGTGCCATTTATCCACAAAACAATGCTCGTCCACATACTGTGCGACTCTCCCAACAATGTCTTCAAGGATATGATGTACTCCTGGGGTCTGCCAGGTCACCAGACCTTTCGCCAGTAGAGCACGTTTGGGACATGCTTGGAAGGCAACTGCACCCATCCCAGAATATTGGTGAATTAACTGCCCAGTTGCAAAAATTCTGGCATGATCTTCTGCAGGGGATCATAGTGAGCTATTTGATTTGATGCCATGCCGTATTTCCACTTATATAGCTGCCAGAGGTAGCTATACTACTGACTGATTTGTAATCTTTTTTCATGCCATAAGTTCTTAATAAAATGATCTTTTGTTTTGAATTTGAATCATTTGTTTATCTCTTCATACACTACATACATGTTAAGTTTCATGATAGTAGTTCATTTCCTTCAGAGTGCATATATATTTTTTGTAACAGAGTGAATTTTCTTTTCTGTATTTTAAACCTTTTCTTTTAATACATTAGGAAAAGTCATTTGAATTACAAGAAAAATGTTTTATCTTAAAATTTCAAAATATTTTAATTTTAGATTAAGGAATTTCCTACTTTGAAAGATGGAGATTTTATTCAAGAAGGTTGTAAACTAAATGTTGGTCCAGAACAGAAAGAAAAAATTCTTGCCCTACTAAATTCAGATGTTGAGGTAATTTCTGATATTTATTTATATTTACTATATGTAAAAATTTAAATGCTTCTAGTATATATTTTCAGTATTGTATTTCTAAAACCTCTGCTAAAAAGTTAACTATAACATTTTGCTTTGATGAAAAAGTGAAATGCAAAATACATAATGCAGTTAAAAATCAGGGCGTACCTAATATTAGTGTTTTTTAAACCTACAATTCTTAATGTTGCACAATTTTTATGTTCATCTTCTATGACATTCATCAGGTGCCAAGTGAATGAAGTTGCTGAACACAGGTAGTTCATCCTAAGTTTGTTTTCAGAGTATGAACAGGCTGGCTACATGAGATTTGTGTGCTGTATGGAATAAATACAGCTTGTTTCTCTGTAAATTGTTTACTGCAGTAATACACAGCTTGATATTTGCAAAGGAATAGAGTCATTTTTCAATATAACTAATGATATACATCATTTGTGATAACTAATAATAGAAATGAAACTTAGTACATATTTAATAGATATCCTGAAGTACTGTTATTACACAAAATGATATGGATGTTGCTACATGGCAAAAAGCGAAAGAAAAAAAGATATCCATACAGATGTTTTTGCTAGTTACAAAAAAAAAAAAAAATGCTCATTCTGTTCAAATTAAAGATATGAAACTGTTTATATGAAGCTGGGGGTCTGATATTATGGAAGATTTCTGTCATCTACACATGGAAAATAATTTCAGGTAAATTTCTTTCATAATGCTGTTTGCATGCATAAGCTCTTGCCACAACATTTGTCATTATTCTTCTCGAAGATGTTGGAGTTATCACTTGGATTCTGTTTAGACGTTCTCCTTGAGCTGCTGCATTCTTTGAGGTTTATTGAGATATACCCATTCTTTGAGGTAACTCCAAAAGTAAAAGTTTGATGCTGTTGAATTTGGTGATTATGGTGGCCATGGAATGTCTGCGTTTTGTGAAATGCTTCAATGCCAAAAATGGTCCTCAGAAGTGCAGTTATATATATATATCCCTGTATTGTATGTGTTATGATGCCACCTTGCAGAAACCCAAACATCTGGCATGTTCTGCACTGCAGGTTGAAAAAATTATTGAATTATCACCCAGTATTGAGCACTGGTGACAGTAGCTGCATTTCCATTGTCATCTTCAAAGAAGTAATGCTCAATGTTTCTCTAATACATAACACCATCATACCCTATGCTTCATAGGGTCTAGTGGATGTTGGTGGATAGCCTGCGGATTTTGAGCACTCCAGAACCTGTAATTTTGCTTGTTTCCCATGTGTGCTTCATCACCCATAATCATATTCTCAAGAAAATCCGTGTTTTAAAAAAACTCCTGAATTTGCACAGCAGATATGAGGCATTGCCCATAATCTGTTTGCTGCAGTTATTGTATCAATTGCACTTTGTAGGGATACAGGTGCAAATCATTTTTTAAAAGGCAGTGCAGTGTTGTTCGACTCAATCTCACGTAGCCAGCCTATCATCTTGTGGAAACCTCTGGTGCTTCTTTGACAATCCTCTGAACTCGTTCACATGCTACGTAAATTGTTGCTGAGTGTGGTCTTCCTGCTAGATCTGTCATTGAGCCATGATGTCTGAAATGTCCAACCAATTGACAAATCATTGATTTAGAAAATGTGTCGCTGATATGAAACTAGCAGCAATACACTCTGTGTGTTAAAATAACTGACCTCCAACTTTCAAAATATAGTTCAATAATTTTCATTCTCTGTGGAGCTGCAAATTTTTCTAACTTGCACTTCCCAGATGTCTGTTTCATGCAATCTGCAAAATAAGAAGAAAATGTGAGAATATGTTCCCCATACTTATACTACAGCAATCATAAAATAAAAGTTTCAAATAAAACGTTTTGAAAGTATGTATTATATATTACTTCCTTGTACGAAGTAAAAAGAAAGTATTGTAATCACGAAAAATTTCAGGTATTAAATTTCAACAAAAATATCCATTTTGACTGCTATTGAATGCAATTTAACGATGTCTTTGAGTGACATCTGTATGTAAGGACAGAATAAAGGACTCTTTTTCCCTCAAATAATTGTAAAATTGATTTAAAATGAATTCCGAATTCTTTTTTCATGGTGTCTGTGCATACATACCTATGTATGTAGGTACGTGGCATAACTCAAAAACGAATAGCCTCAGAACATTGAAATTTTGTAAATAGGGCTGCTATAACATGTAGATGTGCACCTTGCATTTTGGTTTCAATCAGTTGCACCAAAAGTATATAAATATATGTATATATATATATATATCCACTCTGTTACTCGGCTCAGTGTAACAGTTTCTTTATTCTTATAAATTTGTAAATTATACAATTTTTGCTTTAAAAATGATTGAATTATGTTGTTCTTATCTTATGCCCTAGTTAACCTACGTGCAATAATTGTGGAATTATCAACAATTTAAATATTTTTTAAGTGTGGTTATGCCTAATTTTTGGTTATGTTAGTGGCCATATTTGTTTACATTTAAAGCTTAGCAGAGTAGTGGATTTGTTGCCAATCTAGAGAAACTAAGCTTCGAAATAACAAAGTCTTAGTAACTTAGTTCTTAAAGTTAGTAACGTCTTCTTTCATTATTGCAAATTAAATTATGTGTGATTCATTCTGGAATTATAATGTAAGTTATTAGCTGGTTTTTGCATACAAATTGTAATTTTAATTGAAAAAATTGTTTTTTTAATTGTTTTGACTATAACTTGGTGTTTTATGTTTTTCTATATCTTTCAATTTTTAATGAAAATATTTTGAATTTTTATGTATTTTTTACCTTACCACGAAGTGAGAACTAAATTAATTGGTAACGCATGCACATTAGGTAAGCAGCGCTGAATCATTTATGAAAAACTTTCTTTTTTATTTGTTTAATTTCTTTTATACATCGTTTTAGATTTATTAAAGTATTAGAATAAAGCTTGTGGTAATTCTTCAGATGCTATAACTTTTGCTCACTCTGCGTTATAAAATGAATGAGATGCAACGCTGTTAAGAGAACCTAGCACTGAAGTGTGGCTATGGTAAATAAATATGGTGAACTTTAAAGAGTGAATTTATTCTATTGTGGTTTATGTACTATCGATGAAGTAGATTTAATTCAAAATTCATTAACTGTTAATTCAATATGTTTAAATGAAATGCAGTAAAATTGTGTATAATTCAACCCTCCGAGTGGCACAGGTTTTTTTATCTGTTATGAAGACCTATGTTTAGGCAGCATTTATTAGCTAAATATATATAATTACTTATTTTATTTTAGCCTCTATTTTCATAAACATACATTCATTAAGATTACATTAACATTATTAAAGAAAGTTAGAAAGCAAAACATCTTAAGTTATAAGCTAATATGCATCAAGTAACAAAAAATCTTATGACCGTATAAAGCCGGTCATGCCACTCAAAGGGTTAATATTCCGTACAAGGAAGTCATGTGGTGTACACATCAGATTTTTTTTAAAACATTCACATTAATCGTATTCTGTTAGAAAACATTATGTGTTGCAACCCCTTCATGAATTATGGCTCATCATGTATTAGGTTATTTTTAATATGCAAAGTGCACAAAGGACTATCTGCCTAATGCAAAGGATGCCTTCATGGAGGACTTCCTAAGTAAGGCAGTATGAAACAAGTTTTCTGCACAAGTACTTTTATAGTTTATAATTTGTGCATGGCATTTGAATTACTAACTTTGTAATTATAAGGCAAGAACCCCATAATTGTTTATAAAATGGTAATTTGGTAGAATAGTTTATTCAGTTTACTGCAGTATGGTTTTTCTTCTTTTCTTTTGTTAAATAAGTTTGCTTCACATCTGTGCTCGACACTTGAGTTCCTGTAAACAAAATTGAAAGATGAAATCTTACCAATTAAGCTTTAGATCTGACCAATAACCAGCTGGCTAAATTCACAGGACACTGTAACTTCAGTCGATTTTATTACCAGTAGTTAAATAAGCTAATTGCATCAGGCTGTGGTTGTTTTATGTTCAGCTGCGTGTGCTGCCAACTGGCATCACATTGTTTCATAATAACTGCTCTGCCACCAGCTGACATCATATTGCATTTATTATGAGTTCTGTAAAGTTCGAGTATTGGGCAGCAGCTTCTGTGTTTTTATGAAATGTGCTAATAAAATTGATTGTTTTAGCAATCATGTCTTATAAGAACCAACATTGAGCCACATCTACAACTCTTACAAGGCTTTATCATTTTCTTCATCTGCAATGCAAATATGTGCTAGCTTCTTTGAAAATGTTCTCCACAAAATTCATGTTTGTCATATACTGTTATTGCTAGAGTGTTTTGCTCTAATTAAACTAATCCAATGGAGTCTTTCTCTAGAATTATTTTATATGTATTAGAAATAGGTCATTATTGCTATTAAAGGATTAGAAAATGTAACTATCTGAAACTTTTGTAAAGTTATGTATTATTTATCTATATTATCTAATTTTATTTTTATGCAGTTCCTATCACGTCTACATCTGACAGAATATTCAGTGTGTCTAGGCATCCATGATTGTCAGTTGGCAGAAGAAGAAGAAGAGAAAAAAGATGCATCAAATGAAGAGGAAGATTGTGAGGAAGAAGGCAGTGAAGATTCAGTTACTGCTGTCCCAACACCTCCTGAATCACCTCGAATTATATCAATATCAAATGGTGTTAAAAATTCTAAAACTTCCCTTGGGCCATATGCATTCTGTAGCTCTGAAAGTATGTATTATATAGTTTTGTTGTTGCTGAATGTACTTTCAAATTGTTCTAAAAAATTAAAACATTCAAATATGTATTCAAGCATCTGAACTTTATGTTAATGATTGTGGATGTACTTTTCACTCCTTAGGTGTCACTAAATAGGCCAGTTTTCAGCTAAATAAACTGGCTTTTCTTGATTAAATTCATCTGTGCATTTCTATTTTTACCAGCTCTGGAAGAGTTCATGAAAAATATTGCTATCCAATACAATGGGAGAGGTCTTGAAAGTATTTTAAAAATTCCTTAAAGCTCACCAGTGGATGAGCAGATAGACTGCTGAACACACGTTATCTCAACCTAGGTTCAGGTACTGGGAAATAGGCTGGCTGCATGTGCATTTTGATGGTTTTCTCCATACGTGATATGAACACTAACCAGTTTTTCTTATGACGTCTACCCTTCCTTTTGGTGAATAGCTCTAGGCATCCTTTTCTTTAAGCAGAGAGCCCTAGTGTGCTTTGCCATAATCTAACAAATCCAGTTCATTCCAAAGTTACATAAGAAAAAAATATCGAGGTGCAAAGAGTAGGATAGAACACTTCATATATAAAAGTAATGCAACTAGATGTTACATGCAACTAAATATAATGTAGGTCAGTTATATTTAGTGAAAATTAAAAGTTATTATTACCTTATGTATGGAGAAGTTTTCGTGCTTCCCTGTATGTGTAATTAAATTAAAAAATTTGAGGATTGAGTCTGCAAATATTTATACACTCACATTTGTGAAAATTGCAACACCATGAAGGACTTACGCGAGTGAGCTGAAATTTTCAGGAAATGCAAAGTAGCACATGATATGCAAATGATTAGAATTGCAAATCCGTAGCGCATGCATATGCTGAGCAGCGCCCTCTGAACGGCTGATGGATCCGAATAAATAGACGGCTGTAGCGAGGCGTGTATGGTTATCGGTGGTTATCTGCTAGTGGTAAACGTTAACTCAATCTGTACTTATGCCTCGTCGACGAAAGAGAGCGAGATTTGAACAACTTACAGAGTTTGAACGAGGGAGAATCATCGGCCTTCGTGAAGCTGGATTGTCGTATCGTGCAGTAGCCTCTCGTGTGCAGCGTAACAGCAGCACAGTGATGCGCGTTTGGAAGCAGTGGACGGACGAGTGTCGGACAACTCGGAAATCCGGGAGTGGACCCCGAAATGTGACGTCAGCTCGCGATGATAGACACCTGGTCCGCATGGCGCGGACGGACCGTACAGCTTCCTCTAGACAATTGGCAGCACTGTGGTCAATAGCTACAGGTGTTTCATTGTGTGCTTCATCAATTCGTAGACGTCTGCTGCAGTGTGGACTGCGCGCACGGACTCCTTTATACAGGATCCCCCTAACGCACGACCATCGCCGCCTGCGGCTACAATGGGCCAATCAGCATAGAGACTGGCGTGCTGATTGGCAGCATGTCGTGTTTTCTGACGAATCCCGCTTTAATTTGTGGTACCATGATGGCCGCATTCGTGTCAGACGCTATGCCGGTGAACGCCACCTTCCGGAGTGCATTATCGAACGCCACAGTGGACGAACACCCGGAGTTATGGTCTGGGGCGCCATAGCATATCATAGACGATCTCAATTGCTACGAATTGTGGGCAATCTGAACAGCAACCGGTATATCCGTGAAGTTCTACAGCCCGAAGCTGTTCCCTTCCTTCAAAGCTTGCCAGGCGCTGTATTTCAACAGGACAATGCCCGCCCTCATACTGCTCGGATTGTTAAATCCTTCTTTGCAGCGCAGCAGGTACAGCTTCTTCCTTGGCCTGCGTGTTCCCCGGATATGTCGCCAATTGAACATGTGTGGGATGTCATTGGTCGGCGTCTTGCTCGTGATCCTCGTCCTGTTGCGTCTGCAGACGAACTTTGGGTACGCGTACAAACGATATGGAATGCTCTTCCTCAGTCAGACATTCAAACTTTGTTTGACTCCATGCCACGTCGTGTAGCAGCACTTATTGCGGCGCGTGGTGGCCACACAAAATACTGATTCTGATCTCTTGTTCTTCTTTTTTTTCCTTTGAACATTTAATCATTTATTTGTACCACTACCACTCAACTGTGTATTAAATTGCATTCAATTATGACGATTCCTTCTTGGTGTTGCAATTTTTACAAACGTGAGTGTAATATAAATTTAGAAAGTGAATGTTGATTTTTAAAAAATGTATATGTTTTAGATTGATTTAATACTGATGTACTGCAAGAATGAGATAGTAAACTGGAAACATCAGAGATAAAGAATCCTTTTATTTATACGGAGATGAAAATAATGATGATTACACCTATATTGCTTTAAAATGAACAGTACAACTGTGATTATGAATAGTTATGCACATTTTGTTCTATTTTCTATACATTAGAGATGGACAGAGCCACCCTTTTATGGGATCAGATCCGAACCATTTGCTGATTAGACGGAATTGGTTCTTTTTTGGGGGGGAGAGAAAGTAATTCACTACTCAGTGACAACAGCCTTGATGGATAAGATCAGGAATGGTGAGTAAATCAAAAGCAATGTGAGACGATCTAGCAAAGAGTGGAAAGAATTGAATAAGCAGTGTGAAACAGGAGAATTGATTCAATTGAACTTCAACTGATTTTTTTCACCTGCATTTTTGAAATTTCATTAAATCGCCTTTCTACAAAGAATTAACAATAAAATTCTGAACTTAAAAGAAGTGTGGCGATCACGTGGTTCAGTGAAGCCTGGTTAGTTGCTTGCTCGTGTCGGCATCTATTATCACCAGTGGGAAGTGTTGCGTCGCATGAGGGGGACTCGATCTTGGTTCAATTTACTGGGAGTCGAATTCCTTTCCGCTAGCCCAAAAGAGCTCCATTGCGCTCGGTTCAAGAATTCTAACTCTTTCAAATTTGCGATGGTGGAGTTGTTCTCGAGATCGGTCCGCCTCAGAAGTTTGAAAAGTGTAGAAATGAGAAAACTCATTTTTATCATGAGAGTTGAAAGATTGAACTTCTGTGGCATACTTCAAGCAAGAGTCTCTGTGCGTGTACTGTAAAAGCTATTTATATTTTTTTAAGAATCACTGTTTGTAATCTGAGTAAAGTAAATCAGTTCTTTGCTTCAGTTCAATTGTGAACTTCTCTTCTCCACCATGTATATTTTGCAGAAATAAAATGAGGCACTTTAACATCTGACAGGGAACTAATTATTGAAGCCTGTTTTTTATACCCTGATTCATTATCTAAATTTTATAATTAATATAATTACATGATCCTTTAATATGGCAAGGCTATATAAGCAAACTTGCCATTTTCGTTTATTTCCATGCAGCTGCTCCAATGCCATTGTTGCATCTGTCTTAACTGCTGGGACTTAGTCTTTCCTTCTCATTGCTTGCTACTTCCTTTTTGCTAAGGTTGCCACAGATATAGAATATAAAAAGTGAGCACAGTGATTAATTTACAGTGATTATTCTTTTAGAAATATGTCTGGCTGTTAAAATTAACAGCTACAGTTTATAGATAAAGTATTTCAGAAAGATTGGTAGATGCCCTGTAGAACATTGAATTGTAGGCTTATGATTCTTATGTAAGAAGTGAATAAACTTAGGTAAAGCTACAGACTGTCACATAGCTTGCTCATATGTTTCTTTCAGTGAAAACATGAAACGTTTTATCTGGGTCTCAATAAATAAAATCAATTTCAAATTAAAGATTATGAAACAAGCTATGCATGCTATGTTTTTGGACACAAATTTCTAAAAGATAACTTTTGTGTTAGAAAAACACTAATTTAGAATTGAGTTACAAATTTAGAAAGTTAGTTACAACTGTAAAGGTGCTCAATTTCAGCATTTTTTTTAAAAATAAAATTCACTTTTATAAGACTTTGCATCTTTCTGTCTGGTGAAGTAGTTCAAATAATTTAATTTTAACAATTTTTTTTCAAGCAAATTTCTGCATACAACAGACCAGTTGTATTTCTAAAACTATGAGAACTCTACCTAAGACGTAAGCAATTTATTGCTATGTCTTGAAAAATAGAAAGAGATTCTGAAGGATGTAAAAGACCCTTATTTAACTCAGGTAAAGGTTAACAGAAGGCACTTCTTGTACTTATGGAACTTATGGAAACAACATTTATGGAGTAAAACAAAAATGTAATGAATTAAAATTTAACTAAGTAAAATGTGAGGTGGCTTTAAGAATCTAACCTAATATTGCTGTGAGAAGCCTAATGGCTTTCAGTTCTATGGACAGATATAATTTCTTGTTCAGTTACAAAGTTGAACTGGTCAAGTTCTTTCATTGCTATGTCGAGATTTCCAACTAACTTGTCAATCGAATTTTTTTCGTTTTCAATATCCTCTCTGTCACTTTCTTCGCTATTGGTAGCAGTATTTTCTGGATCTAGAACCATACTGCGTATTTCCCCGTTTGTTCATTGATTGATGATGAGAGCACTGTCATCGCAATGAAAAACTTCTATTATATCACTCATTTATTACCGCTTCTCGACATTTCTTTACAAAACCTATTAATTGGAAAATTTCAACTGTCATTTGCGATATCCAAAAGCCTTCAAATTTGTCCTTAATTGTAAAAATTTTATCATCCCTTAATTTTGTTACTCTAAATTCCAAAAATTTTGTCTTCGCTAAATTCTGTCACCTGGTGCTGGGTTTATATGAATAAAAAATCAGTTTTCTTAATTCAAATAGCACTAAATGTAATCTTTTGGCCTATGAGTATCATTAACAAATTCTGCTTTTAACATATGGATAGAAATTTTTGTTAAATTTTTCCTCGCCAACATTTGGCGCATTTAACTTAAATATTTAGGTATTGCTGCATGAGTCCTTCAAGTTGTCATGTGTTGGTGAACATACAGTGATGAAAGCAAAATATAATAAATAATGTTTCGCCGGGTTGGCGTGAGGGATATAAAATATTAGTAGTTGTAAAATCAATGATGTTTTTAGATAGAATTTTTCCATTTGAGATGTATGCCAAGCAGTTACGGAGCCAAATTATTCATCTCACAAATTTATGTTAAAATGTTTGTTTGTTCAATAAAGAAGTATTTTATTTAATGCCGAATTAAGAATCGGGATTCTCCACATGTTTATTGTGGGGAAAAATCAAATGCGCCTGCGTAAAGCGTAAAAAAAAATTCTTAAAAATTTTTTTTCTTGGTGGCTTTAAGGTCCGAATTTTAGATCATTCCGGATCTCAGACCTTGTACCATATTACAATATCTGTAGAACTTTTTGCTTGTATGGAAAATTTATTGATTTTCTTGAAGCTAAATGTCCTTTTGACCATCACCTGCGATCTGTCAGCATATATGATACACTTGAAATTTATTTAAATTGAATACATTATTGTCAGTTTAGATCTCTTTCAGTATTTCATAGTTTTGATTCAGCATTTGCACTGGTGTAATTAGATGTTTCGCAGTTTTTCACAAGCTGCAGAGTACATAGTTAAAGTTCTCTAAGTATGCTATCCATACTATATGATTGATAAAGTGAAAGTGCTTGGGGGAACAAAGCCCTAACTGATTGAAGAAATCGCAACAGATCTGCAACTCATGAACCTACATATGAATCGTTTATCCAGCCATCCCCTGAACTTTTCACCCTATCCCTTATAACTGAAGTCATCTAATTTTATAAAATTAATGAAGACATCCTTCAGTTTTATTAACAAGAGAATTAGCCAAAGCTGAATATCATAATCTTGTAAAAAGCTTTGCACTATATAATGGTTATAAATTGTGCTCAAATAGCAATGGTAAAAGATAAATAAATAAGTTTTGTAGTTATATGGATCTAGTGAGAGGTTTAAAAAACTTTTTACCTTTAGGTGTAAATTTTGATATAATGCAGCTATCTAAATGACCCTTTATAAAATACGATTGCATTACTTTCTATGAATATTTTTAAGTACAGGGTAGGTAATACATCAAAATTTGTAATTAGTTACCATTTGATTAAGAGCACTGAAGAACACTGGTAGTTTGATTTGAGTACAAATCCCACCAAGTAAGCTTGCGCATGGATTTTTTGGTATTTTTTTTTTTTTTTTTTTTAATACTGTTATGTAAATAGAGCCTAAAAGAATGCACCAATTTATACTGACAAAAAGATATTTTAAAGAAAGCGTTCCTGTTGATAAGAAAATCACTTAATGTGTGTTTTGTGACAAGAATAAACATTGTAGATAAAAATCATCAAGTACATTACAGACCAACCACATTTGCATTTGGACGCATGCTTCCAACAAAATCTCTATTATTCTTGAATTGAATGCTTAGGTTTCATTTCTGAATGCATAAATATGTCAGCAGACATTTAGTATAAGCTGAGTTCATTTATTTTTCCTTTTTTTAAAAAAATGTTCTTATTTTTTCTAGCTGGAATGCTTTAATGTATAATGAATCATTCTGCTGTAACAACATTCACAGAAAAATGAAAAAATAAGTTCAATAAAAGTACTTTTCATCAAAAATAAGTTCAATAAAAGTACTTTTCATCAAAAATAAGTTCTTGATAAAAATACGTTTTGAAAGTATAATGTTGTTCCTGTTTATGAAAACACGCTACACATAAAACACCAACAACGCTGCTGTTATGCAGTTGTTTAATAATGCATTTATATTGTCATGGGCAGGTATCTTAAGCTACTGTTGCTCAGCAAATCATTGAGAAGCATTTCTATATTGCATTGCATTTGTGAATTTGTGCAATCTGAATATATAAAACAAAAGAGTAACTATAAATCTTCCTCCAAATGTAACTGCACATAAAAGAGCACCAAGTTGTCTGTCACTCCAGATCCAGTTGTGACAAGATAGAGAACATGGACTAATGCAGTATTGTTTTAATATGAAAACAGTAATGTGGAACTACTTAAATTAATCTGGCAGTTCTAGATCTGGAGTTGTGAAAAATACCAGATACCTAAATAAAAATGAAAGAAGAGTTGTTTTGGCTAAATAAAAATCAAGTATATGCATTTTATCAGTATAATTTTTTTTTCAATATCAGTGCATGCTTTCTCCAAACAGAAAGAGCTTAGCATTTCCTCATATTGAATATTAAATGTAATTAAGTTCAGCTCATTTCTTTTTCATTATAAAATGTGAGGGCATGCTAGATTTTATTTTGTCAATTTTTTTAGGATGGGGGAAGAAGGAGAGTCGTATTTACATTTTTAAAATTCGCTATCTCCATCATACATACATGCATAAAAACACGATTCTAGTTATATAATGTATGGGGTTAGGAATATTTTTATTAATTACAACAAAGCTGCCAATACTAAAAAAATTACAGTTGAATATATTATGATTATGTGCATTAGATACATTATAAAGCATTTAAATTAATAGCTGTATTTATTGCTATTTTAAATTATTCAGTACCTTAAACAATAATAATACATAAACAGTACTTAGACTGGTTAAATTTGAAAGATAAATTAAAGTTTTCACTGAATGCAGGATCAGCATAAATGACATTTACAGCTGCTTAGGTACATATTTCTTTAAATATAGTTAAGCTGTTTTCATAAGTGACAATTAAATAAAGAAATATAGCCGTATTCAGTTATTAATGAGGGATTTATACAGTTAGCACCTCATAATTAATTTGGGCTCCTAACTATACAGATTGCTTAAAGCACTGAAAATGCTGGATCCAGGATGTTGGAGAATTTTCTGTGAAAGTGCATGGAATGGGAATTAAATGTTTCGTGTTTCATGTAGTGAAACATAAGGGTCATTGTCATTTGCCAAGAGGTTGCTCCGAGATCCCTTCTCCCAGTTCTTATTCATTATTTTTTTTTTACTGGGTTTATATGTTAAGTGAAAACACCTCCTTAGAGGTGTGAGAAAAATCAGTTTGCTGTATATCTGAATTAAAATATTTGAATTCCACAATTAGATAAGCTATTTTTTGTAGCTATAAAACTAATTCTGTAAGTATAATTTGTTCCATGCTAAAATAATCATGCAATTAATTCTTTGTATTATTGTACGTATGTATATTCATTGTATTATTATATGTATGTGTTCATTGTATTATTATTATATGCATGTATTTATTATATATTGTATTATTGTCTCTACCTCCGATATTTATTAGATTCTCCTCGAAGAGAGATATACTTCATGGCGCTGGTGGATATCTTATCACATTATGGCACCAGAAAACGCACTGCCACTATAAGCAGCACTCAACCTGAGCAGTATGCCAGACGTTTAGTTGACTTTATGTCTAAAGCCATGTTGTGATGATAAATGTGGCCTTATTATTTTCACCTTAAAATGTTTCGCTTTTTGCATTATACATTGTAGGCTGTTTAATATATTGTAAAGCAATCTTTTTGTTTTGTTATATTGCTTAAGTCCCAGTTACATTGTTTGACATATCATTTCATTTGGAACTTGGTTATAATAAATCTCAACTTCTGAGTTGATTTGTTGATTATATTATGTATATACATATATATATCTAGTGAGGCATGCACCTACAGATGGACTTTAGCCTGATAATGAGAAGAATTATTATTAAACAGTAAATTTTGTGAAGCTTTTACATTGAATAGAATGTCTTTTATGAAGGATTTTGATTTAATCTAACATATTGCATTCATAAAATCATAAATTCCTTTACACGTATTAAATTGCATTTTGAATCAGAATTGAGTTAAAGTTTTGGTGTTAGATGTGCTTGATTACACCTATAAATAATACAAAAATTTATAAATAAAGCAAATTGTGTAAAAATAGAAAGTAATATTTAATAATCCATAAGAAATTTTGAAATCAGATTTATGTTTTAAGAACCTTCTCATACCACTAAAATAACAGAAATCTATCTTTTCATTGATGAAATCTAGGCTTAAACAAATTTAATAGAACATTCAAAATGTTACCTTAGGAAGCTCTTTTCAGTAAACCAATGTCCTAAATTGCCAATAATTATACATTTTTCTGTAACAGAAACCACTGAACTGATTTAGGGCATTATTTAAACAGTTCATATGAGTGTGTAACAGATAGCTTAAAAAATTGGTCTTATGATTTAAAATAACCAATAATAATAATATAGGGAGAGGGGAAAAGTCTTTTCTTGATTATAAAAATTTTATACTAAGTAACTGCATAAGATAGGCATGCCTTTTTATCATTATATACTCCTGTTGTTATAAATCTTTTATCATGTACTTGATTTACCAAGGAACAGTTAGTCACAAAATGACTTTGATGTAAGAAAAAAGCCTAAGTGTAGTTTATGATATACAAGCATTAAGAAGTGATGAGATTATTGACATTGTCATGAATTAGACAGAGGATATGTTCAGTACTTAGTCACATGAATTCATAATATTGATACTTTGAAAGCCAAAATACATCATGCTGTGTCAAATATTGCAGAGCAAATGTTAAAGAATATGTGGTGAGAACTGAAATACTGAAGCTACGAAGGGAGTACATGTTGAAGTTTACTGAAATAATACTGTTCACAACTGAAATACTTCAGCTACCACTTCAAAAAAAATTATTATAGTTTTTGCTCAATAAATTTTTATAATCATGGAGAGATGTTTCACTCACCTGTATATGCTTGTGTAATTCATACGAAATTTTTATTTAAATGCACAATAAATGTGCATATAGTAACTGTTATTAGATTTATTTTTCTTAGATATAACATGTTATATAATCACTCATAATTCTGCAAAAGAAATATTGGGTGCATGCCTGAACCTAGTGAATGTGCCTTCTATTATATTTTGTTTTTCTTGAATTTGTTTTATAGCGTTGCTTTATGTTGATTTTAGTCATTTCTTTTATATGTTATAATGGAATTTTTTTTCCTATTTACAAACAATAATCTATATTCTAGTCGTTTATTTTTTCCCTTTTGTTTAAATTTGTCTGTGCCTATAATTACTATGCTGTCATTCTGTGTAAAAACATGTTTTTCTTGAAATCACACTAAACTGCATTTTTCTGTTCTTTAAAGCTCAGATTGTTGCTTGATTTCAAACTAAAAAAAATTACCTAAATTTCGTAAGTTTGTTTTATTACATTGTAGATTATATTGTATTGTGTATTTGTGATTATTCAACGAAAATTATATATGCGTTGTGATAATTAATTCTCATATGCATACTGAAAAATTGTGAGCCTGTTGTCATTTAAATACTAAATATATTATTCTGTAGAATTTCTGTGTAAAACAGTAATAAATATATAAATGCTGATATATTTTAAAATATCTGTTATGAAAGCTGTAGAGATTACAAGTATAAAATTAACTTAGTACACAATTACAATTTTCACATTAAGTTTACCATAATTATTTTTTGCTCAGAACTTATTTTGTTATGCAGTTGTAAAAGTTGATATATAGATATTTAATGTGCAACATTAAATTACTTTATAACTAATGCAGTTTTGTTACCATGCTGATTCATTTCATATGAACTTTCTGTATTTTGTATTCACCAGAAGTACTGTTTTAGTGAGATTTTAATGGTTATATGCCTCTTAAAGTATTAAGTATTTTATAATTTGCATATATGTTTTATGTTTCCTAATTTAATATGATTTATGTTCTGTAAAGAGTAGAATTGTAATGCAGAAATAATGAAGATTCTAAACATATTTGTATGATATCTATTTTGTCGTATATTTTAGTAAATTTAATTTTATATCATACATATATATGTTTTAGCATTACAGGGATATATATGGTCAAATTAATTTTTATATTGGTATTTTATGTTTAAAAATCTCTTCATTAAAAATTCAGTCTGTTCTAGCTCAGTGTTTCCCAAGTTAAAAATGCGTGCCCTTTTTATAATTAAAGTATTAATCCTTTGTGTAAAATTTTACAAGAGTTTCACTAGTGGCTATTGTATGTTACATATAAATGACACAGTTTATATACTCTCTTCTTATACAATAAGCAGAGAGTGTATAAACTTACTGAGTCAGGAAAAGAAATGGGTCCCATTCCTTTCACTCTTTTACATTGATAGAGACCAAAATCTGTTTCTGTCAAGCATCTAAAATGCCTGTATGTTCAAAATTTTGTTGGAATGGATTTTCTTCCCCAGTGCCAAGTAGAATGTTACAACATTAACAATAACCTACTTAAGTGAAATGATTACTTCTCTCTTGAGGATCTCTGTGCAATTTCTGCTTGAGAAAGGATTGCAAGTGTGAGGATCAATAGTTAAATGTTGATGCTAAACAAAGGAGAGGGAAATTCCATTCAAATGACAAAGTTACTTTTAGCCGCTTTGAAAGAATGATTGGCATTTCATTTAACAACTTCCGAAAGCAGTGAACCATGCCATGCACTAATGTAATGGAGGAAAACACCAGGTAGAAAATGGACTCGGACATTTGGGTAACCTGCTGATCTGAATGCTCAGGTCACTTTGTCATGAAAGAGTTATAAAAAAAACTTGGCAGTCATTCTCAGAAATAATTAATTTCATTTACCGTTGCATTTTATTAAATGCAAATGGTTTAAGAAGAAATACTCCATTTTATTTAATAAATTGTCTTTTACATAATTTTAATTAATTATCCTTTAGGGGATTTAAATTCTGCTCTGCAAACAAGTGAAAATAATGGTAATGCTATATAACACTTTTCTTTAGTTCTATTTGCTATGTAGCCTGTTTTATTAAGTAAGAACATAAAGTTCTGTATAACATTAAGAATTTTTAGTTTGTATTTTTATGGTGGTGTATGCTATTAAATTGGTTTCTCCACCCAAGTCTACTCAGGTTTAGTGTTAGATAGACAGTTTGAAAATAGAGACACGCACTGAATGGTTTTTTTATTGAATGATGTTCTAAAATCATGTTGGTCCTAGCTATTACAGCAGTTGTTGAGACGAGAATTTATCAAGTTGAGACATGTATTCATCAAGTTTCTGAAATCAATAATCACGAAGAATACTAGCCTGTGCTTTTAAAAATAATCGCATTTTGGAGATATTTCTTTCAAGTTAAACATTTTCATAGTTTTGGAAATACTGAATGCATTACAAAAATATTCTGTCTGAAGTCCATGGATAATATTAGTATTCAAGTCTTTGCCATGCTCTTGATCATCCTGAAAGCAGTTGAACCCTGTGACATGGAGAATTATTTCAGAGGAAAAACAGTGATTATGACTGAATGATTTTATGTGGTGCTAATAAATTTCCAGATAAATTGTAGCAGATTGGAAAAAAAGATTTAATGATGGCCATAAATATATTTATTCATTTCATAGTCATAGAAACAAAACTTGATAATAAAGTTGGCATGAAGTATAAGCCCAGTAATGTTCAGGCCATATTAAGTGTTATAGGACTAAGCAATATTTTTCAGTTATGTGAACCCTCTAGTGGCATCTTTATGTCCATTAAAGTTGCAATATCTAGTATTTGGCATTTAATCCTAATAAGTATTACTTAATATGTATTACTTATTATCATACTGTTTCCTAATAAGTATTACTTATTAGGATTGTCAACTATTACAGCTCATATTGTCCATTTTTGGTGAAAATGAATTCAAAGAGCTAATTCTTTTTTTTCTATTGTATTAGGCAATATTTTCTACAAATTGTAATTAGCACAACACCATTTTGGCATGTTTTGTACTATTATATTCTCTGTTTACTGAAAAGTTGATTTTAGTCAAAGCTAATCTTGATTGTTATGTTTCTTTTATGTTGCATTATTCTATTATATTTTTTGCATCACTCAGCAAAGGCCTTGGCAATTTCTGTGATATTTGAATTACTGAGTTTTGTAGCAAATGTTGCCATGTATAAAGTCACTGAAATATCTACTTCTGCCTAACATGTCAGACATTCTCTAAATGAAACAATTAGATTATACTGAACAATAATAACATAGTTACTGTTAGTGTGTGATAAACAGAACAATTTATTTTTCAGAGAGGAATCTATACAAACAAATTTGTAACTGGTTTGTTATTATTATTGTTTTTCTCCCTAATGCTTATTTTATTATACTTAACTTGCCTCAATAAAAAATAAGAGTTTAAATAATATCCCCAGTCTTTGCACTCATAGGTGGGACATTCCAGAACTTATATGCTAAAACTTTTTTGATAAAACCTTCTTAGCTGAAGAAATGATAATCCAGAAAAATTACTCATAAATTCTAAATTAAAATTTCTAAATTTTAAGTTAGTAATTCAGGTGAAATTTCTAATATTTTCTAGAAATGTCATAATGTGAAAGCGAAGTTATTTAAAAAAAAGTAGTATTAATGGTAATAAAATATTAAGCTAATTATATCTTTCTAATTTTCTTAATGTGCTTTTACCCCCAGTTGAATATAAGGAAGAGTAATTCTGAGCTGCCCCTCCCTAACAAAAACAATTAATGTAATTTACAGTGTGATATTTCTCAATTTATATAAACTAAAGCATGATTATAAATATTGTGAAAGCCTAAGAATTTAGTCATAAATCGTACATTAATAAAATTCACAGTGTTTATCCTTTTTCATTACTAGGTTTACATTGCATATGAATGAACTGTTATGTGAGGCCCTTGACATGCTTCGTAGTTTTTAATTCACTTAGTTATATGTTTATATTTGAAATTTTTCATTACTGTGAGATTTGAAGGTAATGAATTGAAAGTAAGGTCAAATAGCACTATTATGTATTAGCAGCCTCCCATGCAAATCAGATGTTCATGAAATGAGAAAATAGTAGTTAAATATGAAAGTATGTATAAAATAGTAGTTAAAATGAAAAAGTAGTAGTAGTAAAACTGAAATAAAAGGGTCAAAATAGCACTATTAGGTATTAGCAGGCTTTTATGTAAATCAAGGCTCATGAAATGAGAAAAGCACATATATTTGCTATATTAAATATCCATATCTAGTGTTTATCTGATTTTATGTAATTGAAGTTATCTCAACAGATATCCATACAGTGTTCCCACTCACCCAAAAGATTCTGAAAAGTCAGGGAAATGAAAAATGATGAAGGAAAATTAGAACTTTCCAAAAAATTTCTGGAAAATAAAAATATATATAATTGCTCTTGAAAAAATTTCATGTTTTAAATAATAAACAAAAACTATTCCTATTAAAAATTGAACAATTATTTTAATCTGCTTTTTCTTACAGAAAATAGTTTCCACATCATAATAGGTACAATTTCATCAACCTGCAGCTGTGCTGACCATCTTTTTCTAATTCTGATATTTGTATTTAAAAGCTCTTTGTTTTTTGAGCAGTTTAGTTGCATAATTTGTGCAATTTTTGTTTGTTTTGTTTTGTTGTTGTTCAGTTTACAATAATGAATAAGGAAAATTAGGTTTTTGTAATTTATTTAAATATCTCTTTATATTTTGTAATAAATGCATATAATTTTTAGCTACTTTTTCTTAATTGCTAACTAGTTCATGTTTTGCAGAAAAATTATTCATTTTGCCTATGAAAAATCAGGTAAAGTAAAACTGAATTTATCGTAAATCTTTCATGCTAATATTGCTAATGCTCCCTAATTTATTTTGCTCAGTTCAAGTATATTAATTCATTTTTAGTGTCACAAATGATATAACATGCCAGCTTTTTGGGAAACACTGTCCTAGCTTACATTTAGTTCCAGTTTTAAATAAATAGTAAATGCTTGTATTGTTGCAAATGACTGTTGGATAATGATGAACTCAAATCCATTAATGTAATATCAAAATATTAAAACATCATTAGTACATAAAAGTTATATAACCTTCAGCTGCTCAATTATTATTGAAGTTTAATAAGGTTTTAAATGGAGGGGTTTTCTTTTCAAGATGTAGTATTTCATGTTGTATCTTTTAATCTAAACAAAACATTCTCTATAGGAAATGTGAATTATATAGAAAGAAGCTTCTAATTTGTGCATTGATTAAAATAGACTGACTGTATTTATCAAAAAGTGAGTTGGCAGTAATTATACCTTCTTATCCTGAATCAATGTCTCAAGTTAAAGATAATATCATAGATTCTCACATAGATGTAGCTTTTATGCTTTACATTCGAGAAAAGTAACATATAAAAAATAAACATGAAATATGAAATGTAATAAATTAATCATAAAGTGAAATAAATATATTGATTATAAATCAGTGTTATTGGCATATGTTGTACAATAAATAAAGTTTAAACTGAAAAATACTACTGGAGTGATAAGACTATTGAATTGGATTGTTTTGAAAGATAAAACTTAATAGCTTATTTTGTGTATTGAGCAAAACTCTCCAGTGTATATACATTTTTCAATTTTATGTACCTTTTTCTCTGTCTTCCCCCCTCCTCCGAAACAGAGAGTTAAGCTCAGTTTGTGGCTCGGAGTTATAACTAAACTGGCATTGATTATAAACAGAACAGGATGAAGTATGTTATGGTACCTTGCTTGAATAAACTCTTAATTTTGTCAGTATTTTAAATTAACTAATTTTTCTTGTTTTACAAATAAATTACAATGATAAGATGTTGAAAAGAATTTTTTTTTTTTTTTTTTTAGATAAAAGAAAAGTAGGTTTACTGAATATTATGCTGTTTATGCTACTATTAATCTGATTAATGCAAGTATTACTAGTCAGTTTTGAATTTTATCATTTGAAATATTTTTGTTATGAATTTACCAGTTATGATTATTTGAATAGATAAATAGTTTTGTGATATTACAAACAATTTTAAAACTATACTTTAGATATTTTAATTGTATTGTCGTATGTATATTAATTATTAGCAACATATTGAAAATGTGGTGTGTAATAAATATACTTCAACATTTTCCTTTAAAGGGGGAAAATGTATGCAACTTTTAAAGTGAAAGTAGTTTTTATTTACTTTGTGTGTTAATAAATTTTGTTGGGAAAATGTTATATGTTGTTTTATTAGAAAATTATGATTAGCAGCTGTAATTACATAAATGAGCACAACGATTTGCAAACTGGAAATGAATTAAGAAGAAAGAAAATGTGTTTGTTTCGGTTTAATGCACTGAAAGTGATAAGGAATTTTTTTCCCTTTCTGCTTTATGAGCAAAGTGATAGTTGATGTGAATTAATATTGTACAAAAGCCATGCATATAGTGTACATACTAGTCAATAGTTTTACTAGTTGTTATTTGATAAAATACTAACTTCTTGTTCATTTGGTCACATTTATATGTATATAAATAAAATGGTTTACAAAAGTTTGAAGATTAGTATTTGCTATAAATAAAATAATTTTTTTAAGGGCATCTGCTTTTATTGATGCCATTACGCCTAGAAATCATATAAATCTAGGTTTTATTCATATGCAAGTATGATTTCACTTAAATTTTGCTGTGCTATGTACAAAAAGAGTTATATTTTAATTCTTTATACATTGCATAGGATCACCTAAAAATACCACAGAAATTCTTTTTTTAATGGTAAAGAATTTCATGTTCTATAGGCAATTTTTATCGATTGTTGTAATCATTTGAATTTATATCTACAAATATGTTGCTTGTTTGGTAGTCTGTTTAATGACGAAATTTTTTTTATATATATATAATGCTTATTGTATGATGTATAGCTTAACAAAAACTAAGTATTATTGTACTCTAATTGTCAAAAGATTTTTTTTCCCCTGTTGTAATGATTTAAACTATTTCTTTTTTTTATTACGTATAATGGTTTGACACTTTGTTTTTCTACATTTGTATTTTCTATATTATTTCTTATGATGCTGAATGTTCTTTCAAACTATAATTAAATTATATTATGAAATTTAAATTCTTTCTTTAAAAAGAAAATCTGAAATGAATTTTTGGAAGTTATTGTGAAATATTTTTAGGTTATTTTTCATTCTTGGTGTTTTTTTATTAAATGTGTAGTGGTTACACTACATCATTGAAAGATAACTGAAGTAATAAACCATTATTTTAATTACTAATTTTAAATGAAAGAGTATTAAACTTATCCATCAAATTATTTTCTCATTATTCTCCAAATTAATTCACTTATAAGCAGATTAATTTAATGCAGTATGTCAGTTTTGGAAAAGAGATTCTGCGTGTAAGCTTTCCAACTATGGTTAGAATTTGTATATTTTTAAGTTGACATGTATTATTTGCATTTTTTTGGGTGAATTTTGCTAGGAAAAATGTTTCTTTTCTTGTGATTTTAAGTGTATAGTTTCTTTATTAAGTAATTTAAATGAAATTTCTATTTCAAAGTTTCTTTACAAAAATGTGACTGTTTTCATTTCATAATTGTAGTATGAGTTTGGCACTTGAATGTAAGTAGTAATTATGTTGTCTAATTTTCAAAGTTTAAAAATATTTCTAAATAATTTTAAAATTCAGAATTACCCACTATGCATTCTTATTGAATAATTTGTGCTTCATATAGCCATGCATTGCATTTATGCAGTTTTGAAAAGGTATGAAATTTTTTTAGCATTAATTCCCATTTATAATTTTTTAAAACCACTAATAACTTTTTACTGTGTGTCTGTGTCTTGTGTAATTGTTTAATTATAACACTTCAGCTGAAGCTAAGAGAAATCTTTAAGTATTTCATGCTACAGTATACAACACAGATGTTGATTAAATCAGAATATATGACTGTAACAATTAATTGACTTCAGTTGGCATATGTAACACAATTTGTGCCTTTGACACCATAATGTCATTCTAGGATAATATAATCCCAGTTTATAAATACAAAGTAATTTCCGTTTTCATATAACTATCACAGAACAAAGTTACTAAAAATATTGAATTATTTAACAAAGTAATGTCCTTACATTTTTATTTTCTTTTTCAACTGAATGCAAATATTTAAATTTCATAATTAAAATTTTAAAGAAACTCTATAAATTATTTTTGATTTTATTTTTAAAAATTGATAGATAAATATTACTAAAAATGTGTAATGAAAACATATTTTGAAAATGTTTCTACTGTTCTTAAATAGATTCAGCACTTCCAGAGCAGTGTATGAAAATTAAATAAATTTCAATAGAGCAATTTATGAAAAAGTATTTCCAACAACTATATTTCTAGTTTTCAAAGACAGAAGAAAGAATTAAAAGTTCACATGAATGAATTTTCATCATATTCGAATAATATATTTGACTGTAATTTCATTAAAAGTTACAGGATAAACAGTGTTTTGGGGTTAATGAAACTTATCCTAAAATATATAAAACAGGATGCAAGGTATATAGTTACTTAAGTTGAATTCAAACAAAATTATAAATATGTCATTTTTTTAAAAGATTCCTGTCATAAAACTCAATTTTTCAGCATGAATTATATGTTATAGCTAGGAATAAATTCATGTCCTTGATTTTATGTATAGATTGTGAATGAAGTTTAATGATTCTCAGATTTTTATGCTTCCAAATTTTAAAATGATTTCCGGAATGAGAAAAGTTTTTTTTTTTTTTTTTTTTTTTACCTTATTAGTTACATATAAGAGGATGACTGGAGCATGGAAAAGTTTCTGTGACAATAAAACTGATACTAAAACTTCAGAAGGAAAATTCAATTTTTTTCCAGTATTATGAATTAAAGTATTTCATAACTTGTCACCGCAAAAGGTGATCAAAGAATAAAAATATGATTATTTCCCCTTTTAAAATTTTAATTTGTCTAGTACATTTCTATTATATGATATATTTAGATATAATATGCAAAACTCTTAAAATTATAATGAGATTTTTCTGATTTATAAAATAATCACAATCTAATAATTTCTCATTGTCAAAATTAAATATGTTACTATTTAAAAGTAAATAAAAATTTATCTCTATTACTATTTTTAAAACATTGCTTGAAAGCAGTTCTTTCAGATTAATATCAGAATTTAAATAATGGATTGTAGTTTTCTGTAGATTTAACTCATTAAATAATATAAAATTTTTATTCAATTTGAATTAGATAAAAATTTCCAATAGGTGTAGTACTTCTTCAAATGTCCTTTCAAATATCTTGCTCACGATCTTGGCTATTTCCATTGCTTTGCCTTAAAATGCTCTTAAATAT
The DNA here is from genome assembly GCA_000611955.2 of Stegodyphus mimosarum. Taxonomy (NCBI): domain Eukaryota; kingdom Metazoa; phylum Arthropoda; class Arachnida; order Araneae; family Eresidae; genus Stegodyphus; species Stegodyphus mimosarum. The sequence continues at coordinate 934,774 of KK122497.1, forward strand.
TTTATATACTGAGCCTTATTTTGCATATTACAGAAATATACTATAGAGTAGTAATTTTTTATCAAGTTTTTTTATTGTACAGGTTGATAACATTTTACTATTGTACTTAACAGTATGTTATTTAAAATTGTCATGCCTTAATTTACAGTGTGCATCAATTTAGATAAGAGTGTCACATGTTATACACTCATTCATTCATACTTTGTTATAATGTAAAAAATTTCAGCTAGATTTTTGGATTCAAAAAAGCAATAATTATATCAAGCATTTCCAATATTAACTGCTACATGAAATGCCAATTTTAAGATGCTTGATCATGTTACCATGTGTGTTTCTATAAAGGGCTTTTTAAATGTTTTGAATTGGGTATAAAAATTACCGAAGTCAAAACAAGCTAGAAAAACTCTTTATTAATGTAAAAGAAACTTTTTAAAATGTAATAGTTTTAATAACTTTAAAAAATATAATTCAGTATTCATATTAGAAAAAAGTATTCAAGGGAAAAAATACGAATATAACTATATTTTTAATCCCATATTATTGTACATTGTATGCATTTTCATATGCTTCCCAAAATCATTTAATTCTTTTTTTGCTCTGGGGAAACTAATTTGGCTCTTAAATTTATGTATGAGGAAAGAGTAAAAATATTGCTTTTTAATTTATTGTATCCCAAATACTGATAAATAAGATGGTTTAGATTTTTTTTGGGTGTTGTTAAAATGGCACATAATTTATTATATATTTTCACTAAGAATATTTGTTATATTATTACCATTATGGTTCTTTATAAATTCACAGTTCAATAGGAACAATGAATTTATGTAGAACCATAATGCTAATAACATAATAAATATTCTTTCTTAAAATTAAGAGTATCTTATTATAATCATATTTTATCATAATCTAAATGAATATGTAGATAGATAATGATAGAATATGAAGATGTGGAAAATAACTCTTATAAACTAAATGTGTTTCTAAAAACATTTCTGTGGGACGTTTTTCTTATCATTATTGCTAATGAGTTTATAAAAGCTATTTCATCGATTGCTTTATGTGTAGTAATAATGTGATATGACTTGTATAATTGAATCACATTTTCAAAATTGTATCCTTTAAATAAAGCCCTGAACACATATGGGAACAAAAATTGTGATAAGTTTGCATCTAATTTATGTTATTTAATATTTTATTACATGTAAATATGTTTATAATTGTAACTAAATCAGCCATATGTATTTTATGTAAATATTATGTTTTTTGAACAATATTTAAAAATAAAATTTTGCTCCTCAAATGCAGTTTTCTTTCATCAAATCACATTGTCATAATTCAAATACTGTATATTCCAGTAACATGCACCCTTTTCTTTACGAAGAAACTTGAAAAAAATATGTGCGATGTTCTTATCTTTTAAAGTCATTTACTCGAAGATTTTTCCTAGGCTTCTGAACAATGGTATACCGAATTAGTACATAAGGGACCTTTTTTGTGTTTGGGAAAAATTCTTGATGGAGTACATAATTCTGCAAAGAAGGTGGGTGGTATTCAATGCAAGTGTGCACAGGAATGTTATTCTATGGGTTCAAGAAAAAGAGGAACATAATTTGGAGTAAGAACAATAAATTAGGTGTCAGATGGTTTCTCTTTTTGTTGTCTTTTGAAGTGAACATCAAAGGCTATAGTAAAATGCATTTACTTTGGTTGAAATACAGTTGATTTACTGTTCCTTTTAATAGTAAATGTAGTTTCTGCCAAACAAAACAAATACAGTGCTAGTTTGAAATTCAATTTCTGAAAGAAAATGAAAACTGTGCTGCAGCAAGGATATTTGGTGTTGGTAAAAGTTCAATACATGAGTGGAAGAAAAATGAAATCACAATAATAAATATGCCAAAGCATATTTATTATTGTAGATGCACTTTGCTTAAAAGAGTTACAAAATAGCCTATCCTAGAAGAAAGTATTGCAAATTGGGTGCTAGAAAATTCCGAGGATGGATTAATTGTAACAAGAAACAGTATACGTTTATTTGTCGTAAAGCCAGCAAAAAAGAATGCAAATGAAAGTGAAAACTTTAAAGCAATTTTGAGTTGGTATAGTCAGTTTATGGCATGGAATAATTTAGTTCTGCGATAAGAAACAAAAGTTTCACAAAGGCTTGTGAAAGATTTGGACAGTAAAATAAGTTTCCAGAAGTATGTTATTGACCTACAAAGGTAAAAAAAATATTTACTGTCACATACTGAAAATATCAATGAAACTCCAGTAATGTTTGATATGATTGGAAATAAAACAATTCATATGAAAGAAACAAAAATAACAGCTTACGAAAAATCTCACCTCACTAGAAATTTCCTGCTTAGCAGATGGCACAAAATTAAATTGCTGAAATGTGATTTTTCAACTGGTGTTTTCATTCATGTTCATCAGAAAGGATGGATGGATGGACGAAAAGAGTGAAACTGTGGATGAGAAATGTTTGGCAAAAGCATCCTGTTGCCCTAAAGAAACAAGAAAGCCTTCTGGTTTGTGACAGTTCAGATCCTATCTAATGGATAAGATAAAGAAACTGTTAAAAGATTGTAATACAGACTTAGCAGTTACTCCAGGCATATTATCCATTAGTTCAGGCTTTAAATGTATGCATCAACAAGGGATTTAAAGAAAATTTAAAACGACAGTGGGAAAACGTGGATGGAATAATATTAAACTCGGCATAATTGAAAAGTCATTTGAAAAATGTAATGAAAAATGATTATTTATTTATGAAACAGAGTAGTAATGATGGTGAATATCAAACAGAATTTGATGATGTGCCTAAAGATATTACAGAAGATGAATATGACGAACTTTCAAGTTATTCGATAATGAAATTTTTAAGTTCACACAATATGTCATTTCTCTAAAATAAACAGCATTTAGGTACATGTAAAAATCTAATTTTTGTATGCTTATCTTTTCCTTATTTTGAAATCCATTATTTTTTATATCCAGCATATTAGGTGTACTCATAAATTTCAATCTTATTTTTTGTATTAAAAGTATGCATTATATACCAGAATGTACAGTAATTCTTTTTACTTCTTCTAAATCAATAAATAATACCTCTTATATCTGTTTAATTCTTATGTATACCTATTTAATTTGAATTCAAGTTAATTATGTAAACAATTTGAACTAACAGATAAACATTATACATTGAAAGACGGATTTATAATTTATTAGAAAATTTTCTATGCAAAATACAGGCATTGCCATCACTACTACATAAATTATTATCTACGAATAACAGACTGTGCAGCTTGTACAAATGGTGAATTATGAGATCCATCACAAAAAGGTCTGTTCTTTGTTTGTTTGCAGTTACAAAACCAATACTCCCTTGTTTCCCTAGGTTTAAATACAACTGGCTTCAATTTAATTTTCATTTCTGGAAATTTGCATCTTCCGTCACATAATGGCTACAAAATAAAACAATTCATTAATCTACAGTTTATTATTTTTAGCTTCACTTTTTTACATATAATCTTTATTGAAACAAAATGTAATAAAGAAGAAAATCTCTCATATGTATTGCACTACCCACTAGTGGCCAAACTGATAAATCACTAACTGATAATTTGATCAAGGATCAAATTCCATCGAACTGGCTAGCCACATGGTTTCATCATGTGTAATGCAAACATGAACCAGTTTCTCATAAAATGCCCACACAAAGACATCTCAGTTTTAGGCATCTAGCCCTGGTGTGCCATAAAAAATACCAATTAACTGCCCAGATTTTAATAATATTCAAATGGTTATGATTCTCATTCAGATTTAGTTAAGTTAGATCCCGAATTCTACTATATTTACTAAGTAAAATCCTTGTTTTTGCTATATAGTTTTGTTATAAAATTTTATAGGGTCTTGTAATCAGGTAAATAAAATTGGAGAATGAAAGAAAAGAGTTTAACAATCATGCTATATGGAATAATTACACGGGTAATTAAGATACATGTAAACTATGTAACTACTAATAATTATAGTAGCTGTGTCCAGTTAAGAAACTTCCAGTGGGCTTGCATCCACTTCACTGGTCAATGGTATGAATTTAAAATAAATAGATGCATCACTAACAATGTCCCAGGCCCACAGCTACAATACTGTTGTTATAAAGAAATTCTAAAGGAAAGGAAAAAAACTAAAGTTTGCTTTTTTGGAACTACTGGAAGACAAAATAAATATACATTTTTATTTTTTAAAATTTATCCTGAAATGTAGGGATGGACTTATATCACAGCAGGTCTTATTATCAAGTAAATATGTATTGCTTGCAACTTAATTTTTTTAATTTAATAAATTTTTTAAAGAATTTTTAAATTTAGTTTCATAATTAATTACTGTCTGGGCAATTTTGTTAGTTTAATGTTCAAATAATGTGTCAAAACTGCAATAACTATTAGCTGGTTTTAAGTTAAATTTTATCCTATTATTGTTGATTCATGTAACAAATACTTGCTCAGACCAGAAAATTATGCAGATTAAATGATAAGTGGCATAGTTTAAAAGTAGAATGTGAATCTTAACCATATGTCTATAGCTGCTTACACCATATCACTCATTTTGCCTGAGTAAGTTGCCTACAGAAATTGTGAAGTAGACAGTTATTGAACATGCTTCATTGTTTTGACTACATTTTTTTTTTTAAATTACCTCATTTTCTATCCAAGTAAACAAAATATGTAAAAATAAGGTAAATTTAGCATTTGGGATTTTTTGACAAATGGGTTTCAAGCCAAAGGCTGGAACACATATGCCCCAGTCATAGTTAATGATGGGATAAATATGTCCCACAGGTAGTGAATGATTTACTATAAGCACACCTATGATTCTGGAAAACTTTATTACATGGAATAGATTTTACATCGTATGGTACAGAGTAAAGCATTCTTTACATAACCCAACATTACACATTGGGCAACTCATATTTGTTCTTTTCTCTATGTTCATTTATATAGAACAAGCACAGTGGCATCTTGATTTTCCAATCTGCATCAATCATCAATCTGCAATCAATTTTCATCTGGACAATGATCTCCAACATTCAAGAGATTTTATGTGCTTTTCAAACTTTTAGTGTGATTTTTATATATATCCTATTAGTAGTCAAAGGGTTAAGAAGTTAGTTACATCTGATCTGACAGAGGTGAGGATTAAGCTGTTAGTGTGAAAAACTGGAACTTTAGCTTAGAGCAAACAACCTAAAATTGTAAATTTTATACAGGAACTCATTTTAATGTACATTATTTTAACTTTTTGTAAAACCTACCAAGAAAGGCACATAGAGTTCTGTTTGATTTTACATTTAAGTCTGCGTGTTATGCAAACAGTTAAAACAGTACTGAGCAATAATTTGCGAAACTTTTACTTATCTTCTACAATACGCGAAATCTTTACTTTTTTTTATTCTAATTCTTTCTTACAGCCATTGAACGATAAAGTTTATTTCACACCACTGAAGTAACAAAACTATGGAACAGAAGATTGTAAATTTTTGCCATCCAGCATACGAAATCTACAAAAACCTTTAATCAGCTTATCCAAAATTACTGTTTTTGAATGTTTCATAAAATTTCCGAAACAACTTCCATCTAAAGAACATAAAAAAAGGAGATTGGGTAACTGTAAAAATGATAAAATTCTGATGTGGACACCACCTAACTTCCTTGTACAGCCTTTTAAATTGCACACATTTTTTGCTGCATTTCATTTAAACTTATTTCCTCAAATTTCATTAGAGGTATTTCTCATTCAATTAATTCAGGAAAGGGAAAAATTCATAAAAACTCAAAGCATCTTCATTAAAAACTGTAAAATACAGAAAAATCTAAAATACCAAATACAGTTAAAAACAGATAAAGGGAAACAATTTTTACAATTAAAATTAGTTTCTATGCAAAAACAAGCAATTTAGCCAGTGGGCAAGAAGGCAGAGTTTTTAGTGCACAAAACTGACAGTTTATTTTTAGTTCCAATCGGCAAGATGCAGAAACAAATGGCTATTTCATTAGGCTTAGTTGCACTTAAGCAATTTTTAATTGTTGATACACTACTGCAATCAGTTTAACTAAAGGCATAAAAACTTTAACTGGAACATAAGAACAACATAATTCAATCACTTTTAAAGCAAAAAATGCACAATTTACCAACATATAAGAAAAAAAAAACTGTACTCATCGAACTGCATAACAGACTGAGTATATACACCCTTTTGCAAAACAAATCGAAGCACCACAAAGGAAGTGCTTGTTTTTGATGAAATTGAATTTGTGTATATAGTTCATACACAGATAATAAAATGATTAAAAAATCAAGGTCATAGTACCTGTTCACAGCTCACAATCACCCATTGAGTGGTCAAATTAGTAGTTGGTCAAACCGCTCCTGACAGCAATGCATGCTTGAATTCATCGAGGCAAGCAGTGGTAGAGGTTCCTAATGTCATCCTGCAACACATTCTACCAGGCATTCATCAGTTGTTTCTCCAGATCTGCGATATTTTGTGGTACCCAAATCTTGCGGCCTACCATGTCCCATACATGCTTGATTGCTGAAAGGTCTGGTGATCTTGCTGGCCAAGGAAGAGTATCAAACGCACAGAGACAGTCCAGAGGTATGCGAGCAGTATGTGGCCTGGAATTATCTTGTTGGAAAATGGCTCCAGGATGACATGCAACCGGCTGCAGGATGGCATCAACATACCATTGAGCTGTTAAAGATGTATGAAGGATGACTAAAGATGACCTGCTGTCATAAGAAATAGTGCCCCACACCATCACACCAGGGGTTATGGCTGATTCGGACCCCTGGCCCCGTCCTCTCCAGGCACAAACACGGTCATCATCTGCTTCAAGAGTGAAGTGGGATTCACACCTGAACACATTATGATGCCAGTCTGATGGCAGCCATGATGATCGGCTACAACATAACTCCAGACAATTCTGTCGATGTTGTGGGGGGGTCAAAGACAAACATCTTATAGGCCTCTGTGAGCGTAACCCCGTCTCAGACGAGCATTGCGAGATGGTGGACGGTACCACGGGAGGCATAGACGTGGCTGTAATGCATTGAAAGTCAATAATGATACCATTATTGTGGTATTGTTGTGGTGGTTTAGGCCTGGTGAACAATCATTCTATCTTTCCTTGCATTTGTGCTCCTTGGCCTTCCAGAGCCTGTCTGTACGCTGCAGGTGGCGGCCTATTGCTTGGTATGACCATCCAGCTTCACGCAACCCCACAATGCGACCACGTTCAAAGTCATTTAGTTGTCTGCAAGGTCTTTGATATCACTGTAATGGCATCTTTAGTTGCTTCTTTATGGAATTACAATGGCAGCAACAAAAAAAGATAAATCTTCCGCCTCTGTTACTGGTTTTATACTTTGCGAATTGCACACCAGAAATGCACGCTATGATTGCAATTCCTGTTCATTTGCCTTGAAACTTTGATCATTTGCATGTTCGATCAAGATGTTTTTGCATACCAAATTTTGTCATGATCACAAAACTCCTTCTTGGTGCTTCAGTTTTTGTTGCAAAAGAGTGTATATAATAAAAATAAATTTTAATTTTTGCTTTAATCTGACTGGGCGAGGAACTATGTATGCGCAATACAGATAGTTACAGAATTTTGTCAAATATGATGCATTTTCAAATTAAAAAGAGGCATTAAGAGCTAATTTAAAGTTCAATCTTAAGTTACATATACTATATATATATATATAATACTAATAATATAATTGACTGTTTAAAGCTTCAAAACACTTTTCCCTTTACAAGTTCTGTTTTGAGCTTTGAATAAAAAAGATTAATTTTGGTTTATACTTCTTTTGTGTATTTTTAAACTTTTTCTTTTACCTTTTCTGTTCGATATGTTTATTGAAAATAATTTGCAAGTTCATGAAAATAAGGAATAGGTAGGGGAGATCATGGTTCTTACAATCCTTGAATAATATTCTTATATTTCATTTAAAATTTTGCAGCACTACGCGCAGATTTTTCTACTAGTTTTTCTCTCAACTACAAATAGAAGTTTCAATAACTCTCTAAATATATATACATATATTTTATTTCACATGTACCCCCTTCAAGAAGGAAAAAACCTTTTGAGGAAAAAGCATTAATGATAGCAGAGAAGAAAAATTTTATATATATTTACAATTTTATTTATTAAACAAATGATTTGCTTCAAAATTACTTTAGAAATCTCAAGATACAAAAACATGTTAAAAGCAATTTAAAAAATATAATAAAGTATTTCATAACCTATGAATTAAATTTACAGTCCAATTTTGAAGATAAATTTGTAAAGTTCTTGCAGTGGCTTGAAGATCACATAAGAAATTTTAGTCTTGTGAAAGTCTTTCATAATATGTAATCAATATAAAATCAAGATATTCCTTTCAGATATCCATGAACTTCCATTAAAATTAATATTTGTTTACTTCTTATAAAACACAGATATTCTTATTGTAGAGCATTGTAAGAACTAAGATAGACGGAAACATCCCCAAATGGGGGATGTTTCCGTAACCGGCTCTTGGCGAAACTTCGGATTTGTTGACATCAAGAGAGCGAGCATACGCGCCAGATCCTGTAACCCCAACAAAGTGTTGCAACCCGCACAGGGAATTTTCCTGAAGGGTGAAAAGGGATTTTTTCTGTTTATTTCGAGTTACGATCGATCGATTGCTTGCTTATATTACCTTTATTTTACTGTACAATTTAAATATCATATTTTTTTTACGATATATTACTTTTCATACGATCGATCGATTGCTTGCTTATATTACTTTATTACCTTAGTATTTTTTTTACGATATATTACTTTTCATACGATCGATCGATTGCTTGCTTATATTACCTTTCATTTACTGTGCAACTTAAATATAATTTTTTTTTACGATATATTACTTTTCATTTACTATGTTTACTGCTAGTTTTTGTGACATATTTTTTTCTGTTTACATCACATGTTTTTATTTTATTTTTTTTTTTTTTTCTGTTTACTTCGAGTTACGATCGATCGATTTGCTTGCTTATCATTTACTGTGCAACTTAAATATCACATTTTTTAGTAAATCTTTATTTTATGTTAGTTACTTTCAAGATATACCATAAAGATAAAAAATGCTCATCATTTTATATTTCTTTTCTTTTGTCATTTCTATATTGGTTGTCACTTTTTAATTTTTTTCTGTTTACATCACATGTTTTTTTTTTTTTTTTCTGTTTACTTCGAGTTACGATCATTTCAAGATATACCATAAAGATAAAAAATGCTCATCATTTTATATTTCTTTTCTTTTGTCATTTCTATATTGGTTGTCACTTTTTACAAGCAAAGAAAAGTGTCATGTATTCGTAGTGTAGTTTGCTAATAATTAGTTTGCCTAATGTTAGAATATGTTCTGTATTATGGAATAGAAATCAACTAAATCAAGCTTATGTTTGTTTGTCCCTTCATACTAATTGATGGGCAACGAAAATGAGTTTGTTTTAGTAAAAAAAATTAATTCTGGTTCATGTGCTGTGCATGTTGGAAAGCTGAAATTCATCCAGCTACTTCATGTTTACAATCAACAATATAAATTCCTCGCAAGGGGAAATTCATAAAATGCCAGGCAAAAAATGGCTCAAAAGTTACGATATACTACTTTTCATATACTGTGCAGCTTAAATAGTAAATCTTTATTTTATGTTAGTTAGTTAGTAAATCTTTATTTTATGTTAGTTATTTCAAGATATACCATAAAGATAAAAAATGTTCATCATTTTAAATTTCTTTTCTTTTGTCATTTCTATATTTGTTGTCACTTTTTACAAGCAAAGAAGAGTGTCAT
>KK122498.1:0-12843 GCA_000611955.2 Stegodyphus mimosarum
CCTTTAGTTTACTAGTTTCCTCTACATTTACTGTAGACAAAATACTGAGGAACATTACAAGCTTCTGTCTCTAGTACTCTAATAACTAAACCTCTTCTTTATTATTAACGTTTTAACCCGCGATTTTGCTCAGCAACACAATATCATCAATAAAAAACATCCTAAGTATCAAAGCACTTACAGGTTCTTTGTGCAAACCAATCTGGCCATAACTTTATCCAGGCAGAATTCATTATCCTGTAAGTCACTTACTACCAGGCCTTCGTTAGTGAATTAACCAATGGAAAATATTCAAACAATGTTTATAGATGTAGCTGAGTGTTAATTGTGAGGCATGGGTTACCTTAAAACACCTACGAAAGTCATATATTGCCGACATGAATGTTCGTAAGTTGAGACACCATTTGTGATCTGCATTTTTTGATTAGATAATTTGTTCGTAAATTCAAGTAGGTTCCTGTGTATACTTAAATTTTATTGAAATATGTGAACAGTTTTCTATTAGCGATAACAATCATTCCAACGGATATGCATTGGTTCAAATTGACAAAAAAAGGAAAAGGGGAGTTGATAATATTTAGCACGAAGCTCTACTTTACTGTATGTGCTTACTAATCGTAGCTTATGCATGCAACGTACACTATGTCTCATTTTGAATTTTTCGTTATTTTATATCCAAAACTTTAAGGTAATAGAAGTGGCATGGAAAAGTGACACTGCTCATTCACTAATAAAGTTTAAATTCGTGAAACCGAATAAATTATGTTGTGAGAAAGTAGAAGTTCCGCATCGCTACTGTATATTTTTCTATTCTTCAGTAAGGTATAGCATTCTTTGCTCCTGACTAATCGAAAATCAGAATTTGCTTTGTAAATAAATTTATGTGAAACTATGCATTGAATGTGCACGAAGATATGCATTCTGTCTTCACATCGATGTAAAAGTTTTGTTTCTATTGTGATAAATTATTTTAAGTTAACATATTTATGCGATAAAATGCTGTAGTAACTAATAATCTATGTACGATTCTGTACCTGTACCACTTTTGTTTGATGGACAAGCTGGAAGCATAATTCCCAAGCTACACAAATTTAAATTGAACAATTCTTTTTAATCAGCTCCATTGTTAAAGTTCTCGGCACATGTTGAATAGCAAAATTATTCTGTATACACTAACATCTACTTAAAATTCAGGAACCCTTGGAAATTTTCTTTAATTACTTCTTGTTTTTGTTTAAAATAATTATTTATAAAATTTTCCGTTATCAAAAGAGTGATAATTAGTGAGGCTCAGATGAAGAGAATCTATTCAACTTTGACATGATGGATTATTTTTTAACATCATGCTTAAGTCGTGAGACTTCTTGTTTTTATGCAAAAAGGGTAGGTATTTTTTCTATTAATTAATACTAATGCTTTAATTTTCAATTTGTGATAGCCTTCTGTAAACTGAGTAGGCTTCTACTAGTTCAGTAGTGCATCAATTGCAGAAATTCTTGTACCGGAAAGAACTATCAAATTACGTAGTCGCAAGTCACCAAACTCTCTGTATGGCAATCACGTTTTAGAAAAGATCCAAGAACGTTCATCATTGTCTAATTATTTCATTGATCATTTTCTTTTGTCTTTCAGGACCCTTCGAAAGAGGGGATTTAAAAAGATATTTTTTATTTTTAGTTTTTAAACCACATTTTCTTCGATATTTTCACGTTTTGTTTTAAGTTCGTTTAGTAAATTTAGTTTGTACTGTTTCTAATTCCTCTGTTAGTTCCACTGTAACGTTACTGGACTGTATGCTATTAAAAACAAATAACTTTACCCTTACTTATATTTTTTCAGTCTTCTATGATATTTTAGTTTTTATACATAAATGAATGCTATCGTTTATGTAGCAATTTATTAGAAGTTTTTGTATAAAATATTTTCTAGGCTACTATGTATATGTATGGTGTGGAGCATCTGTGCAGTGGAACCGCAAAAGATGAGAAAAGTGAGGAGCAAATGCTGATAGTTGAAGGTCACTCAGCAGTGACTGCGACGTTTCCTGTTGTACCTCTAAAAGAAGGAGAGTTCGATATTAAAATTTTTGTTATAAGTAAAGAAGCAAGTGATGCTATAATACGAAAGCTACATGTTGTTGCAAGTATTTCAGTTGTTTATTTAAGAAATGTTCTATTTTCTGTTAAAAACTGTTTATGTATTTTAAAACTATTTTTACGGTGTGTTATTTTTAGTGCATTTTTATAAAATGTTACATTTAATGGCGTATTTTCCCCTTTTTTATACTAATTTTACGGTACGAAAATCAAGTGAGGAAAATTACGCGAATAATTTAATTTCCAAGGACCGTGAGAAAATAACAAACGATAGATATTCAAGTAGTTATCACAATATTTTTTATTAAAAAAAACGATATTTCAATAATAGAATATGCAGAAAAAAAGTAATAGTATACAAAAAATACATTAAAATTGCAATCTCTAATTAAGTTATCTTCATTTCTACTTGGTAATATGTTGAATTTCTCCCGTTCGCATTGTTGTCCGCTGCTAAATACTAGGCTTCTAATCATTTAATGCCGCTGGAACTGCTGTTTGTGTCGTCTGCTACAACTTGCAGGCAGTCGCCATCGTCACCCTTCAATCTGCCTTCCCACATGCCGTGATCTTCAGGATCATCAAAAGTATTAGGCATTCTTATTTTTTTGAAGCATTTTACTATTAATGCTTCACAAATCAGAGCCCACGCACCCAAAATCAACGCGCAAAGCAATTCGGTATGCGCGTTGAAATCTGTAAACGATCATGCCTTGAGGAAGTGGGAAATTATCGGATTGCTTAAAAAGTTTTCAGAAACTTGTGCTATAATGCTAGGGAGAAAATAAGCAAGTAAATCCGGTATGCGGTGAACCTATAGAATTTTAAAACCAAATATGTGTAAAACCGATTATTGTAAAGAAGCAATTTTATTTATACATTTTCTTGTGAACTAATTTCTCTTAAAATTGCTCAGAGCATGTGTGTTTATAAAAATTGATGCTCTTTCAGTACTCCAAACAGAGCAACTAAAGAGTATCATTCTGCATGTACTTGTAAGGTTTCTTTTAGTCTTACTAACCAGTTATTTTATATTAATTTATTTACTTTACTCGTTTCCCATTTTCAGGCCAGAATGTAAATATGTGTACAAATGAAGCAGAAGGGAGCTAGTATTTAAAAAGAGCGTTGTTCCGGCCTCTCGAGGCTAACTAATAACTTGTAAGACAGTGTTGCTCGTGACTTCGCCTTTGGATTAATTTTTTAATCTGGTAACACAAAATTGTAAAAATGAAATGTTTGTGTTTAGAATAGTTGCATGTGTAATAAAGAAAATAAAATGTGCATATAAACGCAATATTTGGTGCCGAATCTTGATAGATGAAAGATTTTGAACAGGTATGCACCTTTTAATTTCTTACTCCAATCACTATGCTGCCTTCACCATGCTAATCGGACTCTCCTGTCCGTAGACGTGAGCGGAACGCAAACAGCCGGTCTTCTGGCAAACAACCCTCTCTTTCAGTCTTTTGGAAACAGTCACCCTTGTTACGCGGGTTCCTGTGGCTGCATACAAGTCCCGAGAGATCTGAGAAGCTGTAGTCCCTCTGTTACGCCTCGCTAAAATGGACAAATAGCGTTTTTCTCTGGCCGTCGTGGCTCTTGGACTACATTGCCCCGGCTTTCTCTCGATGGTATTTTATGTAAACAGTTCTATGTAAACAGTTCCAGTATCCTGGAACTGTTTACATAGGTTACACACGACGCTGGGCATCATGTCGCTGGGTGCTAAATGTTGCGATTGGCCTGCCTCTAGCCTCCCGGCAATTCGCCACGTCATTCTATCATCTAAACGTTGCTGGTTACTCATTTTTACTATTCCGATGTGAATTTAACCGATTGCTGCAAGATAACACCAAGAAATTCGCCGAGGTTCCCTGCTACAGAACGCAATTCGCCTTACCCTCCACGCGCTTATAAATCCTGTTTTTCTGCTGGCTTCGACTACACACACTTGTACGCTTACGTTTTGCTGTACCAGATTTGCATTTGTATCTAGAAGCAGTGGTTTTTCCTTCAGTTCAGTTCTCTTCATGCATTTCAATAAAATATACAAATTCTCTTAGTTTATTTCACCAGTGTAGTATGATCATACAAATAATGTTTGATTAACGCAAAAATATTCTTTTGGAAGTTTAATGCTTTTAATCCCATCAGTATAGATGGCCATCATAAATGGTTGAAAGCTCACTTGACATACATCAAAATGATATTAGTATGTAAATTACTTCTTTTATTTTGATGAATAGTATCCACCATGTTCAGCCCGGCATGAAAGGCACATTTGCCTAAAATAAATTAAACTATAGCGTCTTTGATAAAAGTTAAAGATAAGATAGTGTGATAACTGTTGATTCATCATTTTATCAAGAATTTTCCTCAAGTCGGCAAGACGCAAATTGGCTGATATACCGCTTTTTTAACGGTTTTAGAAAAACAAAATCAAATTGGCTACTTTCCGACAATTAGAAAAATAACCTCTATTTAAACAAGCATGAAAGATTTTTGCGAATAATTTGGGATTTACATTTCTCATTACATTTACATTTAATGATTTCTAAGGTAACCTGTCTGGATCTGGAGCATGATCCTTCTTAATACCTAAATATGCAGATTCTGTTTCTTCTTCCGTAAGATTGATATCATCCCCAGAATCCATCGGAAAACTTTCTTTAATGGCGTTACAGTGTGGTATAAAATGAAAATGATTTGTGGTTTCATGGACCCTTAACTCTTTGAGGAGAGCGGACACGCAATAACAGTGGCTTCTAAACATTATGCCGCCATGTTTCACAATTTTCTTCCATTGGAACTAAATAAACTTTTCAGCAGAGTTCCAATAAGACGGAGGACTACTCATTCTTCTGTGGAAGTGACTCGTGAAATGTTTCCCAGCCATGTCATATTATAAGGTAATCACTAACCGCAGCCTTCTGAAACCCGGACCATTCGTTATGCGATTATTTCTTTTACGACTGCTTTAGAAACGAAAATGTCCTTTGTTAGACCTGCAAGCATCCAATGAATAGAAAAATGGTATTTTCAGTAAATTATGACAGTTCTCAAACATCAAGGTGCAGCACACAGCATATAACCAGAAGCCTGCAGTTTTAGAATGTATACAGAAAGAAGGCGAATATCTAAATAACTTCATCTTTAAAAACGTTGTGAAAATAGGATATTATTTTAAAATTGAAAGTCATTCATCTGTATATCTGTAAAAGAAATCTTATCACGCTACACATTTTAGCTGTATCCTGTTAATTTCAGACTCGTGAAGTCTCTCTGTTAGATATTCTACCATAATACTTTGAGTAACAGCAATTATTCTATCTTTTCAGGCAGAGGGATATCCCGAAGAAATTGTTATTTCTGTTAAACTAGATCCTTCAAATATACAACGCAGGAAAATAACACACAACGTTTATGACAGATATACTGGTATGTAATTTCTAATTTAATTTTTAGGTTCTTTTAAGTATGTATTATTTTAATTATATCATCAGTTATCCTAGAAGTGTACATATGAATATATTTAATTCAGCTATTTTATTAGGAGGTAAAAGGGATAGCAAAATAGTTATAAATATTGCAAAGCTGAAATATTAAAAATTGTCATTGCGTCAACTGTAATGTTATTGTAATTTTTCATATAACGAAACTCCAAATACCCAACGTAACTTGTAACGCACACCATCTGAATATTCAAAAATTCCTAAAAATTAATTGGTTTTATTTATTCATTTGTAGGCCAAATATGTAAAGACCGTATCAAACAAGAATATGTAATTGCATTACTTAGGCAGAAACTATAATGATAAAATGTAAAACGTTTCAAGTTGCCATTAAGCAGTGATTCTTTTCCTTCAAAACACCAGTTTCATATAAATATTAAGAATCGTTTATAAAAAGGTATTTCGTTTAATGAATGGTATTAAGAATGAAATTGTACGCCTTTTTAATTATAATGTTGTAATATTGTTTCGTTTCGCGTGAACTGCGATTTTTGAGTTAGCTTCCTCTTTAGATGCGCTTTGCATTTCGTTGTGATTAACGTTTTTAGTAGCTTGTAGTGTAACTACTGATAATACTGTGTGATACTCTGAACACGTTTAAGAATATTTCTGTGAAAAATTTAAGGATTCCGAAATATTTTTTTGATAAAAATAAATTTTTATTAACCTTTTATTAGACTTGTGTATTCAATCTATTACGAATTCGTATGCAGGCAACTTTTTTTGGTGTCAGGCGTGGGATTGTGGTGTCAGGCCAGTGACATGAGCGATGGAGGAATAATTAAGTGGTGGCAGCCTTTGCTGCGTTCGAAGAAGATGTGAGAGCTGGCCAAGAATCCGTTAAATAAAAGCTGGAAGCTGGTCAAGAATCCGTTAAAGGAAAAGAGGGAAGCTAGTCAAGGATTCGTTAAAGAAAAATGAAAGCTGGTTATATGCTAAAGAAGGTATGAAAACTATTAAAGAAAAGGTGAAAGCGGTCCGAGAATCCGGTAAAAACAAAGATGGAAGCTAGTCAAGAATTCGTTAAAGAAGAAATGAAAGCTGTTGGAGAAATGTTTGAAGCAGGTCAAAAGGAAATGAAAAAGGAAATTACTTGCATAATAGAAAACAAATTAGAGGCAGGGGAAGGCAGGACTGACGCTGTTAAAAATAAATTTAGACAAACTGAGGATAGAGTTTCTTCTATAAAAGAACAACGAGAAGAGAGAGTTTCTGCTGTGTAGCAACGAATCTAAGTAAGAGTTTCTGCCGTCCAACGACAAATTCGTGATGAGGTTTCTGCTACAGTCGCCAAAGACGTTGACACGTTAAAAAAGGGCATAGCGACAACAGGAAGTACAGCTGAGAGCTTTAAATTCATGCCTGCTCGTATCACCCTGAAGCCATCCACATATGATGGAAAGACCTCGTGGCAAGTATATAAGACACAAGTTTCTATAGCGGTGACTGCGAATAAATGGGATTCCCAAGCTAAGGCCTGTCATATTACCGATTTTGTGAGAGCAAACGCTGCGGATATTCTTCAAACTGTTCCCAGAAACCAGAGACTAGACTTCGAAGCCCTATCCGGCACGTTGGAGGTGTGCTTTGGGGGAAAATGTTTAAACGATTACAGAAGGCTTCAAATAAAATCCCGTCAAGAGAAGACGACGAAAACACTCCAGGAGCTCGCCACAGATCTTGAAAGGCTGTCTCATCTCGCCTTTTCGAGTGCCCGACAGAAGCAAGGGAAATCTTATCCCTGCAGTACCTCAACTACGACATCCGGGATCCTGAAATACTGAAAGCTCTACGAATGGTGGATGTCAAGGATTAAAAAAGCGTTCTTTTGTATGCCATGAAGTTTGAGGCAGACCAGCAGGCATCTCTTAAGAGACCGCCATCTAATAACAGCTGCTCAAGTCCAGGAGCCAGTGGATCAAGGGAGTACTTGTCTAAACGATTTAACCAGACATTGAGACTAAATAAGAGTAATGAGAAACCAACCATAAAGTGTTGGAACTGAGATGCTGAATGATAAGGATAAGGAACGGGGGACGTGGGCACTCTCCCTTTACCATAACGGCTAATCTAGCACCACATCCAAAATTATCAAGAGAACCCCCTCAGATGTTAAAGGGGGCACATAGTCGACTGACACCAACCTCCGAAGCGCAGCGCCGAGTGCATGTCCTATGTTGTTCCTACACCCCAAATGGCCACACCAGTGTTTACATTTTACAGAGTGTAACAGTTTTTGCACAAGATTACAAGGTTCCGTGTATTGACAAAGGTTGAAGTTCAATAGTCGGTATTATGATATAATGCTCATGATTTTGGTAACAGTTACAAAAATAGTTCAAGTAATGTTCAACATACTATATTTGCGTAGCGAATGTGCACATCTAAGTTCATGGTACATGTGAAAATAATTCTGGTAACTGTTCCAAGAACAGTTCTAAGTAAGTTCAACATCTATATGTGCGCAGCGAATGTGCATACCCTACGTTCATTTTACATATGACATTACATTCCTATAATTTGAACACAGACTATTATACTACGCATACAGGTGCTAAATAGTATTATACTACATATACTGGTGCAGAAAACTAACTATATTTGCCAATTACACCTGTATATACTATTATTTTTACAGTTTGCTATCAGAACTCATGTGCTATATACTATTGCGATGACAAAATACATGTGATACTAAATTCACAGATATAGTTAAATATTACGCGGTATTTTAAGTATACAAAACGGTACACCAAACCTATCCATTACTGAAACTCTTGCGACGACAAAATACATATGACATTACATTCTTGTAATTTGCACACAGAAATATTTAAATACTCAATGGCACTTTAAGTATGTATAGCAGTACACTATACCTATACACTACTGTAATATATGTACGTTATACAATTACCCTTATACTATGCATTCAGGTGCAAGATATAATATTACGCGTACAGGTGCGGGAAACTAACTACATGTGCCAATTACATTTATATATACTATTATATTTATACTTTGCAATCAGAACTTATGTGCTATATACCATTGCGATGACTAAATACATATGACATTACATTCATATAATTTGAGCACAGATATAGTTAAATACTACACGGTACGCTAAGTATATAATACAGTACACCATATCAATACATTATTGTAACATACGTACATTATACAATTACCATTATACTTCACATACAGGTGCAAAATTTTATGCTACTCATGCAAGTGGAGAAATCAAATTCCATATGCTAATAACATCTGCATATATCATTACATTCAAACTTTGCGATCAGAACTTATGTGCTGTATATTGCGATTACAAAATACATATGACATTACATTCATTTAATTTGAACACAAATATAGTTAGATACTACAAAGTGTTTTAAGTATATAATACAGTACCGTAACAAATGTGCATCTTACAATTACCATTACATTACGTATACAGTACTCGGCAATGGGATATGTAAATTAGTCGTCAGTATACATGTGGAGAGATAGTGTTCTGGTGATCCGATGTCTCCGCAGCAGCAGTGCTCAGTGTCTCTAAATCCATGTCGAGCGTAGTACTGAGGATCCGTATCCGTATCCGTACCAGTATGGCCGGGATATTGCGCATAACGCAAAGTGTCCGGCTTTTGAAACAAAGCCCAGTTGACACATGACATTATCAAAATGCTAGACGAAGTGAACAGGAGGTCAAAAGTGGGTAAAAAGGGGTGTGACGAGGAATCACAAGGCGAAGAAGGCAAAAATCGAGAAACGGCAACAACCGAAAGGAGCAGCGAGGAAAAACTGAGGTGCATGTTTGTGTTATGCATAAATGACAGGAACCAGTCATGACATTATAATAGTAGTGAGGAAAGGGTCCGTGGCCAGTAATATATCGAACTAGTTCTGCATTAGAGATATTACATTCTAAATCTACATATGCTATCTAATATTGGGTACGACGGCCTGTTATGCTCTGGTCCCACTCTTCTTGCTATTGTGCTGTAGCCTGTAATCTAAGAGATTTTTTAAGGAAAGAGATGGGCCATGATATAATACCTTCCGTATATGCATGTCCGGTAGCTGCAGCTTTGATCAAGCAATCGGCTAGCTCGTTTCCAAAGTGTCCAGCGTGGGCTTTGATCCACATTATTTTCTACTGGTGAGAAGAGTGTTCCTGCAGATTACGTTCAACCTCT
The DNA here is from genome assembly GCA_000611955.2 of Stegodyphus mimosarum. Taxonomy (NCBI): domain Eukaryota; kingdom Metazoa; phylum Arthropoda; class Arachnida; order Araneae; family Eresidae; genus Stegodyphus; species Stegodyphus mimosarum. Next base: position 9,817 of record KK122498.1, read on the forward strand.
TGAATGATGGGTGAAGGATGGTCTGGATTGCCTACTGCCTATATTGAAGCTGTCTGTCTTAGTAACTGCGGTTGAAATATTTTGGGTGATAAGGGAGCAAATGGTTTGTGCTATGACTACTGCTTCTCCCTGGAACAAGCTGTAACGTGAGCCCATTTGGCCCCTCCACTGATGGATTATTGTTTGGTTTTGTAAAAGAGCGTAAGCAGCGCCAGTGTTATTATCAATTTTAGAGCCATCGGTGTAAAGCTCCGTTCGGTAATACGAGTCAGTAGTGTCAGTTTTGACTTGAATACGGACACAAATTCCTTTATGTGCTGGATGGATGTTAAGGTTAAGGTCTTTTATCTCATATTCCTCGAGAAGATAATTTTCTTTAGCAAAAGAAGCTGGTCGTCGAAGTTGTTTAATCAGTTGCCTTACAGCTTTTTCTTCAACTGTAGTTTTCTTCAACTTCTAATATGGAGTAGCAATAGCACAGCCAATACTTTGATTACATTAGAAGCTGTAGTTTCATACGCTCGAGTGAAGTTTAAAGCAAATGGTTGTTGTATTGCTGCGAGATGTCTGATTTGGGTGCCCTGCATGGAATAACCCCATATAGCTGCAGCGTAGATGACAATTTTTTCTATGACGGTCAGGAATTTCTATGCCGGTCAGGATTTTGAATGTGGGGGTTGAGTCAAGGCCAACTATAGTTGGCCTTGGTTGAGTCACCATATATGTCCTTGCCTTTCTTTCATTTGCTTTGCGTAAGTGATGTGTCTTGAGGTCAAGAACATGAGGTATCCAGATTATTTTCTCATTAAAAATGAGACCCAGACATCACAGCCCCTTTACTATTTAAATTTTTTTATTGTTGAATGCTATCCTTGGCCGCAGTACTAACGACCCTCCTTTTTTAGGAGCTAGCAGAACCTTAGATTTTTCTTCTGCTATGGTTAGCTTGAGTGATGTGCAGAGCTGATGAAAACGTCTGCAAGCCTCGTTGCAATTGTCTGTAGTTCTGAACGTGAAGAGCCCTTTACTATCAATGCTGCTTCATCCGCATAAGAGAAGATTTGCGTGAGTGCTGGGCACTGTGATGCTAGTACTATATTAAAGGTTAAATTCCACAAAGTGGACCAACACAGGATTCTTGCGGACAGCCTTTAGTCTGTTTGCGTACTATGTAACCATTATTGTGAACCACGAGCAACATGCGGTCAGACAGATAGTGGCACATAGTCTTGTATATAGTATCAGGCCATTTGACATCATGGAGTGCCTTTCGTATCGCAGGCCACCATGAGTTGTCAAAAGCACTCCTGAGCTCGATACTAACAAGTGCAGTTTGGAATGCATTATAGGTCACATACGACGGAACTGCAGAACACCTCAGGGCACGGAAGTCCCAGCAAGAACTAGGGAAACTAATCTGTAGCCATCTCGCTGAGCGGAGGTTGCCAGTTGATGAGAAGCACCATTTTAAAGCACTTAAATTTCTGCAATAAGTGGCGGCAATAATGGACTCTCCATCATGAGCCATATCAATGGAGTTCCCTCTCACTATGACGATCGATACAGGAGCCACTGTTACCATCATTCAAAAAGATTTGGCTCAACAACTAGAAGACAAACTTATCTGGACGCCGGCCTGCGTTGCCCTCCAGGCTGCGTCCGGTGAGATGATCCACATAAAATTAAACGTTAACGTCCCGTTGCGAAGTGCCGCCTACCATCACACGGCATACGTTGTAGAGATTACATATCCTTGCATACTCGATTGGACTTTCTAAGGAAATAGAATTTTTCCTTGAACTTTAAAGATAACGAATTGCATTCTGCCTCCGAAGACATAGCCCTATACGGAATTAATTATAAAGTAGTTAAATCTGTCCACAAAATCATAGCTCAAGACGATATCACAATACCAGCCAGAATAGAAATTTTCCTTTCTGGATCCATAACCGAAAATAGAAATTTCTGCTACGGCGACGTGGAATAGCTCATGAACTGTAACAGCCTGAAAGGAGTACTAATAGCCTCAGCGCTCATCAACCTATCGAGGACCATTATCCCGGCGAGAGTTTGCAATATAAATGACAAAGCGAGAGTTATTAAGAAAAGTGAAGTATTTGCAGCACGTACTCCACTGACCAGCGTTAAACGAAATACTAATCCTTCAGAGTCCATGTCTTCAGGCAGCATTACATCATAGTTATTGAAGAATGCACAATTAAGCGACAAGAGAGGAGTGCTGCCGAACGTGTTATTGAAGAATTTTAGGATGTTTTCTCCCGCTCGTCTTCTGGCGTGAGCCAATTTCACACAGCATAGAATCGATACCGGCAATTATCCACCAATCAAACAACATCCAAGACGTTTACACAATTATTAAACAGAGAAAGGTAAGAACACTTTTAAAGGAAATGCAAGAAAGCGATGTCATCGATGCTTCAGTAAGTCCGTAGGCATCTCCCATCTTCCTGGTTTGAAACAAAGACAGTTCAACCAGATTTTACGTTGATTATTGCCGATTGAACGAGGTTACGAAGAAAGATAATTACCCTCTTCCTAGAATTGATGATATTCTGGACACTTTTTTTGTGGAAGCAAGTGGTTTTCGAAGCTTGATCTAAAGGGTGAATATTCGCAAGTAGAGACATATTCTGACGACCGGCATTCAGGTGTCATACACAGTCCAGTCACATTAATGTGACCATCTGTCAAAAGCCAGAATAACCACCTTTCGCAGAGCGGACTGCTGCGAGACGTGCAGGAAGAGAGTCACATAGGTCCCTGAAGGTGTTCTCTGGGATGTTGAGCCATGCCGACTCTAATGCCGTGGCCAGCTGCGCTAGATTACGCGGTTGAGGATCCATGGCGCGAACAACTCGATCGAGATGGTCCCACAGATGCTCGATTGGGTTTAAGTCAGGTGAGTTTGCTGGCCAGGGGAGGACGGTAAACTCATCCTGGTGCTCTTCGAACCACGCACGTACACTGGCAGCTGTATGGCACCTCGCATTGTCCTGCTGGAAGATG
>KK122498.1:17342-41489 GCA_000611955.2 Stegodyphus mimosarum
TTTTTTTTTTTTTTTTTTGAAAAAACAACAAGAAAACCACAATGCCGAACTTGAAATCGTCGAAAACTCCAAGCCTTAAATAGCGCTTTGAAGTGGCGCCACAGACGCGTGTGATGTGCGTTTGCGCTGAAATTCTAATCATTTGCATATCTCACCTCCGCTAATGCGTGTTGTAAATTTCATGTTATTTGTACGCTTCCTTCAGGGTGTTGCATTTACGGTAGCCAGCAGTGTACATTGCTGTAACGAACACCTTCGCATCTATGGAAATTAATGTAGACGATTATAGAGACCGATCATACGATAATGCTGCGACAATGACAGAAGCCTATACCCGTCACCCAGCAAAAATTTAAGAATGCAAACAAATTTGTTAAATTCCTTCCCTGTTCAGCCTATTCTCTGAATCTAGTGTAAAATCCAGAGACTAATTGTTGTATTGAATGTATATATTATTTTACATTTCTTCAAGAAATCTAAACCTTTTTAGCATATACGATGCGTTGAGAGAAACTGATGAAGACACGCCAAAGGGTCTTTTGTCCTTGGATGATCATGCAGAGATGATGCCTGCAAGGGTTTATTGGCGTCTTGAAAAGATATTCACGATACTCTGAAATCGATCTCAAATGACTGTTCAAAGAAGGCGATCACCAAGGCAGAAGCAGCAGGATTAATCAAGAGAATGATCAGATTTGGAACTGCGTTTATTGCTGTTTTTTGGAGTAAACAGCCGGGTCGTTAGGCGAGAAGGGCTATTAATTTCGTTTTTTCATTTTGTGGCGTTTCACTATAAACGGCGTTTCACTTCGCAAATTGTTGCCACCAAATATTATTGCCCTGTATTATATTAAAGGAAATTAAATAGTAAAGACTCTGCATAAATGTATAAATTTTTCTCGCATTGTGATAAAGCAACGGTACTTAGAGCCATCAAATTTCGAATAACATAGTCTCCACTCGAACATGGGCATTTGCAAGCCCAAATTTGGAATTTGTTTTATTATCCATTTCATATTTTGTAAAGCATTTATGAGTTTTTCATTAGGAAACTCAACATTTTCAAAGCGAGCAATGGCAACACTGTACGATCAACATTTTCAAAGCGAGCAATGGCAACACTGTACGAAAAAACATTATCTCTAGTCCGCCAAACTGTGTATCGGAAATTCTAACGATATGCTCTTTTAAAATTATAGTGATATTGCTGTTGAACTGAATTTTATGGTTTAACCTCGAAGAACATGATATTTAATAAAGAGAGGTAACACGCAGAACGTTAAAAAAACACTGAGAGTCGCGTGGTGCTGGCAACGCGGTGCCTGGGCCGAAGGCCCTACCCCTCATCGAATATCATTAGTAGGTTTCTAACAATATGTATACAAAAAATAGCTTACATTAAATTAATAATAGGTTTTTTTATGCTAATCTTAAATGGAGCAGATGCTCACTAGAGTAAAAAACAAAAAAGGATATATACAATATTTACAAATTAAAGTCTCTACCTCAGCAGTGGTAATTATAATTAAATGTGCAGAAAGCCGAACGAGCTGGTGGTTCTGAAATAAACGTTAAAAAAAGCCCCTTTGGGCTTAATATATAATTTGAAATCTTTCAGATTTTTGTTTGCGAGTGAAAGGAAAGGTAATTTTTATTTGGTTGAATATCTGTAATATGTAAATATGTAGATATGAATTTTTATATTCTGTTGGAATGACATTTTTCTTGAATTTTATGTTATTCTAATAAACGTTTGCGAAAACCTTCATATTCCTTATTTTTTTAATTCATTTTTAATTTTCTCAGAAATATAGCATAGGCGGCGATTTGGTTCAGACTATAGGCGGCACGTCTATAAATTCGCCTCTACTTCGAACAACAGTGTTATTTATCACACATGGATATTATGAGTGAAATATGGTACAAATTACATAGACATATTTATAAACGTATTCACTTTAGAAATCAAGTCGCCTCACAGCATGCAGAACCCCCTGGTTTTTCATATTTCAAGGCTAGCAGCTATGGAAAGGCCTTAACCATTAATATACATGTAGGTAGGAAAACTGATTTGTTTTTGAAATGAAGCTGAATGTCTACAAATGCTATTCTCTCTATGAGAAGTCTGTAAATGTAATACTTTATGATAGCGCATTTTTAATTTCAAAATTTATGTTATTATACAATTTGTTGACTTTTTATAAATGCGAACTTGCTTAACATTAAAAGTATCTTTCTTTCCTTTATAATTAGATTCAATAAATGAGAATGAAAATCTACAAATTACAGCTGTGAAATTACATATGCCTGAAGATTTTGTTCCTGGAACAGAAAGTTGCATAATTACAGCTTTGGGTAAGTACTGATTGTTGAAATCATTTTACACATTTTATCTCTTTTTCAGGGCTTTAAACATGTGTTTAGCAAGAAAAATGAAAAAACAATGCTTTTCTCTATTCTGCACAGCACGTAGGAAGCTTTCTTTATTTTGGCTATCCACAGAATAGCTTGTCCTATTAGATTCCGTCGATGGAATAAAAGAAAAATTAGAGCTTAGTGCAATTACTGCGGGAGCATTTTCCACATTTATTTCATGTTGCATAACTTGGCAGAATCCTGGCATTTCATCGAATAATTTATAAAAATCTCTTACCAATTTTTCGATCTTCTTTTTATAGTCTTCCTGGAAGTAGTTCAGGTATATATCTGGAATGGACCCCTCTTTTTCTACAGCATCCATCTGAACTTGTAAGTTAGAATTCTTAAAATTTAATTTCGCGCTTGCTGTGCGTAAAACGTCGACTCCCAAAATAACCGAAGTGAATATATCTTTTACTTCAAGAAAATTAACTTCCCACGTTTCATTTTTTATTTGTACGTGTAGCTCTACTTTTCCTATGCAGACACACTGTTTTCCTTGGGGGGGGGCAATTACTTTCTGTCTTGTGGTTTAAAACAGTCTGTAACGACGAAATTTGTTTTTAAAAAAGTCTTGTGACAAAAAATGCAATGCGTTCCAGTGTCGAGTAACGCCGTAGTAGGCACGTTGTTTAGCAAGATATGAATTTCCGGCAAGCCCAAATTCTGTAACATTACCGTATTTAATTTACTTTCCGTGGGAGGTTTCTTCACAAGGGGTGACCGGATCGCGTAATGGCAAACCGCACATTGAGTTGATCACTGTTAACGAATTTCGCTTACTGCGCATGCTCAATAGTGTACCGTTGGCGTGGGAGAAAATACTGGCGAATAAAAATAAATAATCCTACACAATCCTGTTCGTCATAGAGGCTTTAGCGGCTCTTTACGATTGCAATACTATGGACACGTTTTCTGTGCTTATTGCATTTGCTTCTGTTTCATTTAATTTTGATTTTGAAGCGGCTCTTTACGATTGCAATACTATGGACACGTTTTCTGTGCTTATTGCATTTGCTTCTGTTTCATTTAATTTTGGTTTATTTTGTTCATAAACATTACATTTAATATCAGTTATTTGTAATAATTTCTTTGCCTTTCATTCAGTAATTTAAACTAGATATACTCCTTAAAATGTTAAAGTATTTACGAACGGAACGCATGGTCAATAATCGATTGCTTTTATTCCTCAGAAGTACAATCCATAAACAACATCACGTAATGTTTCCTGTTTTGTAACTCTATTTAAACGAAAATTTGGGGAGTTTACAATGGATATTGACACCTAAGTAATGAAGCAACGTACAACGTAAGAAGTTTTAAAAACCCGAACTATTTAGTCCAGAACATTCACCATATACCATATTTATCTTCTTTTAAAATGACACCAAAGTCGTAATTGCGCCAAATTCTCTTCTGGGCATGCGCAGTGTGCGTAAGTCGTTTAACATTGTTCAACTGAATGTGCAGTCTGCCATTACGCGACCGGATCCTCTTCTCGGCCACCTTGGTCTGTTTAAATCCTTTTGTTCTGCCCCTTCCTTCTACTGCTATTGCGATCTCCAAATACTTTTGATTGAACCGACTTCTTGCTATCGCCTTTTTCGATCTTCCCCGATTGCCGATAAGGATGCTGCTCACTTTGAGGTTTCTGCTGAGACGAAAACCTAGAATACTGGCGGAAATTTGTTAAACGCAAGTTTTCAGCTGTTCGTCTGTTCTCGAAACTCACGGCGAATTGAAATAGACTTTCCAGTATCTGTGGGTTCTTACCTACAGGAAATCCAATCCTGAATTGAAGCAGGCACGGCAAAATTACCTCAATTAATTCATTCTTTCCATACAGTAGATTGAAGATTTGTATTTTTCTCAAAATAAAATCGAACAAATCTTCGACATTCATTTGATATTTACTGAAGAGCTCTGCTTCAAGTTTTGCTCGGCTTTTGACTACGGGAGACACTTTTAATAGCACAATTTTAAAATTTTCCTAGCTGTAGGTTTCGAAACCAACTAAAGGCTTGGACTCTTAAATTAGCCGTTGCTATCGTAATTTTCTACGGCTGGTTTACGGTATGTAATGTAAAATACAGCTGCGGCTGTTGCAGCAAGGTCATTACCGAACCTTTGCCATCAAATGTCGTGGCTGGCTTCATAGCTGCCCGCATGGTTTGTGCTATGAAACGAAACATTTGCATAGTGTTTACTGAAGGCTCGGGGATTTGAAAAACAGGAAGGATCAGCGTAAATTTTCCATTTTTCAACGGCATGGTTCGTCAAAATGCTTAGGACGCCAATATAGAGTTCCTCTCTTTTATTCGTCAAATTAAGTGTTGAGGAACCTAGTGAACTACTAAGCGAATAATTGCTTAGTAGTTTACTAGAACAGAAACGTAAACTCACGAAGGGTTAATTATCCTTTATTTACTCCAAATAAAGATTAACATTCGGGCTCTTTCTCAGGGCGTCGTACTTCAGAGCCTCCACTTGGGCTTAAAATATAAGAACTCAATAATGACTCATTAAAGAGATTTAGCCGAAGCTAAAACAATTCTAAAATAGCTGACCCGTAATATTAAATTAGGCAGCGAATTATTAAAAGGCACGTAATACGGCCAAGCGTAATAATAGCTTAGAGACGTAGCCCAAAGGCAAACGCGCGCACTCGAAATTCCTAATTCTCTCTCTGTCGAAGTCAGTTGCACTTGACTTAAATACTATTCTCCTTCTCATTTGCATTTAACGCGATTCGAAAAATTCATTCTGTTAGGGTGTTGTAAGGTGAAACAAGGAACGATAGGAAAACAGCATAAAATAACTGTTATGTAATTAAAATATACCTTAGAGAGTTATAAACAAAAACTTATTTTATAAAAATATTTATTATTTTTTTATTTCTGGAACAGCTCAAAACCGTTATTTTTAATTCCTTTCCTATACACATTCACTTTCTAACTGGTAACAAATTTCTTGTTTCGTTAGAACCAGTGTATGGCCTTTATCGTAAAATCATCGTAAAACATCAATAAGAGTTCTTCCCGCGCTATTGAAGGTCATTATCTATTATCCTCAGCGTGGGGAGAAACGCTTGTAACAATTAGTGAAAGTAAGACAAAACTCTGGGGTAGCTGTTCTTGACGTATCGTTTATTGCTTACAAAAACACGGGAAAGCCCGTATTCGAGGCTATATTTAAAATAACAATTTTCCGCTGCAACCCTTAAAGAAGCCTGCATAAAAGAAAGAGATAATCCGGGACAAATTGTGAAAGGTTAATATCTTTTGCCGCTAATTTGGCTATATGATCACTGCCAAAGATTCCACTACAGGGCGGCACCACTGCAGTTTCGATCTCAGGTTATTAGCAAAAAAGAGTAGGGGTTTTTGAATGTCTTTCGATGGGATATCTGCACCTGTGTCATTGCATTGTCTTCAGGCTTGATGCAAAGCTCGTATACATGTTGAAATATGATCCACCAGAGATGCAGAAATTCAGCGTCACTCGAAAAGCAGCCAGTTCCGCTTGAAAGACAAAGTTATTAGAATGCTCCTTCCAGCTGAGGAAGGGCTTCCGAGAAATTTCTTGATTTAAAGATATCCGCACTTGTTATGGCTACTTTATGACTCACTTAATCCATTTGTAAAGTAACAGTAAGTTCTCCATTGTAAATGAAGTAATGAAAAAGGCAAGCCATTGTATACAACGGTCGTTACATTGCTTGCAGATTGCAGGTCTTTCATGTGATTAAAACTAGGAACCCTTAACTGCGTAATTATCCTGAATGCATGCTACTGAAAAATTATTTTCTAAGATGATCTGCAAAATTTATAGCTGCTGTACAATACAGTAGATTGCCCTGGCAAAGTACGTTTGTATAAAGAAGGAAAGGCTCCATAGACGTAATGTAAACTAGTTGGTCTAGCTAGCTAGAAAGAAAAGGGAACATTAGCCAAGGGCGACGGAGCCTGTTGGCGAGTATTTCCCCTCTGTGATGTACCGGACCTGGCCGAGATTTTCCTCCTCCGCCACGTATATAGGAAATTGAGGAACATGGGTTAAGATGAATCGTTCTTTGGCCTGGGAAATGATGAAATATTAGGTGAAATTTCACTTTCATTGGCTGTTGAACTTGCATTACATATATCGTAGTTTGATGTTTGATTTTATATCCGTCAATATGGAGGGAAAAAATGGAGTCACACAGTTTTAAACTCTTGATAAACGTGACCGTCGAACCTGTTCGAAATTCGACTTCAGCTTCGAGCTTTGGCGCTTTTTGGCGACAGATATTTCACGCATGCGCAGCTGCTGCCCTTTTTGTTCGAAGGGAGCCACTTCTGCTGCGGCAAAGTTTTCCTTCTTAGCAATACATATTCTTTGCCCTGGGGAACTGCTTGGCCGTTGATTGTTCTATTGTTCCTAAATGCCAGTAACATATGTTGCGATCAAATCACACACTACTACTAAAAACAAAACACAGTATTGAAGACCCTGTAGTTTTGAATTGAATATAACTACCTCTTTGATAATAAAGATAATTTATTTTGCAGTAAACACTAACATATCCTATGAAACATTAAAGTATGTAGTTACAGAAACACTTAAGTTAATGAACGTTGTACTAACTAAGGTCTTAATCAAAGCATCATGAAATCCTCTGCAACAGAAATATATTGGTAGAAAAACAATAATAGAACTCGTATAGATTACAGACAAAATAGTAACCCACTATTAACTAACTGGGTTGATAGTTAGTACACGTTTATAATTAGCAGCGAGGAATAATCTTCACTACTCTCCAACATTTTTATTTCCAAATCCCTTTGCTTCAGTGAACACAATAGGTTTTTTTGAAAGGCAAGGCTGAGAGCGATGACAGTTACGCCTTCTTAGAACTGAACAAAGGATCTGCTTCGCCTGCAGATCTGTTTCGCTTAGGAATTAGTTTTCCTTTGCACCTCTGAGAGGTACGTGTTTCTCGGAAATATTTCTTATTGAGTTGAGCGCCGGTACATATGGTAGGCTTTCAGTCTTACTGGGGTAAATAATTTCGACGTTATGAACAATTTATAAATGCATGTTCAAAATAGAAACCAACAAAAGAAAATGATATTCACTTTTACGTAACGTAATTTTGCAACGAATGATTAAGATTCAAGATAAGGTTTACATTAATACCAAGATTTTAGGCAACACCCCAGAGCGAGTAAATGTTCAACCTTAACTACTGGCTAAAAGGGCTTCTAATCTGCAGTAATATGAACTTAAAAAATCACAATATTCCGTAAGATAATCATATGTTTCTAGCTTCAGAAATCTTCTCTTAATAAATATCAACCTTGGTAATTAGCAAATTTCTGTAAAGAATAAATAATAATAAGAAGAAAATGAGTCATTTGAGATGTATTACGATTTGCTTTTATAATTTGCTTTGATCTTTCTGGTTTTATAGCTTAGCAAGGTTTAGGTAATTCTTTTAATCTAATGTAAATTTAAAATAAAAACTCCATTTATAAACATGGATATTTAGCTCATATCGTAAAATAGCTTTACATGATAGTTCACTATTTTCAATGCAGCACATCGCCGTTACTGTAAGCTTAATAAAACTTTTATATCATCTAAAATAACAGCATTCAATCTTTTTTAAACAGCCATCTTCTCTCAACACAAACACTTGTATCGAACGGTTCATAACATTCAGAACTAGCTCTCTAACCTTGAGCACTGGCTCATTATCTGGAAAATGAAATTAATTTCTCTAAATATGCTTTACATGTGGCTCCCTCCCGTACCTTTCCATTAACTTAAGATTCTTTGAAGACTATATTCCCTGGTCTAATTCATACAACTACCTAGGAGTTGTACATGGTACCAAATTACGCTGGCATCTTCATATTGATTTAATAAAGCGAAGAATGTCAGAACTCAATTTTACCCTCTTTTAGCTCGAAAGAGCCATCTGTCAGTTAAAAGAAAGCTCTTCTCTACACTGCCATTATAGGACCAATATTTATGTATACATGTACCATATGGGGTACCGCTGCTAAGACTCACATAAAAAATTTAAGCCTTTCAAATTAAGACACTTCAGTTAGTCTTTAATGCAGCCTGGTACGTCCGTAGCGATGTGATTCATTCAGACCTGAACATTAAACCTATAGATGTTGTTATTAAAACACTTGGTCAAAATTTGTTTCTGTGTTGGTAGTAACGGTATTGGACACCAGGGTGCCTGTGCATAGTGTATAAGGTATTTCTCCCTCTTTCTTCGCGTGCCTTCGTGGTGTAATGGTCAGCACACTGAGCCGGTATTTCAGAGATCCGTGGTTCGATTCCCGGCGAAGGCATTGCATATTTTTCATGTCTCGTGCTACTAAAAAACCTAATGTCTCTACACTGGCGCCCGAACTAAAATCTCCACACCCAGGATTTCGCGACTAGGTCCCCTAAAAAAACCCTAGTCGCCCTTTAAAAAGGGGAGTATATAAGGTATTTCTCCCTCTTTCTTCGCGTGCCTTCATGGTGTAATGGTCAGCACACTGAGCCGGTATTTCAGAGATCCGTGGTTCGATTCCCGGCGAAGGCATTGCATATTTTTCATGTCTCGTGCTACTAAAAAACCTAATGTCTCTACAAGTGTACTACCCCTTCTGTAACTGAGTTAAAACTTTTTAAATAGATTAACGCCATAACTTAAAGAAACTACGAAATCGAATTCTTACTAAGGTAACTTTTTTCCCTCTAAAATATTAGAAGGATTTACGACAGTGCAAGCTAGAAAGCCATCGAACCGGTAATGACAAGTGTGAATACTATGAGCTAGTAGTGATGTAGAATAACTATATACAGGTTTAAGAAGATGCAAAAATATAATACAATATAGAAACAACTTATTCACATATAAACTTGTTTACTCAGACATGGGTCTTTTGCTATTACGTGGATCATTATAGTCGTAATTATAAATTTGTATTAGAGGATTAAATAAATTGTGCTGTCTGGTATGAAAGGTTTTTGCTAGATGATAAAAATAGGTTCTCATTTAAACAATTTACGTTCCTCACGAATCTTGCTATTTCCAACATACCAGGGAATATTTGTGATCTGTTGTAGAATACAATTTTGAGCAGTTTGTAATTTTTTCCTGATGGCTTGCAGGAGTAAGCCCAAACGGGCAGGCATGACAGAGCATGGGACGCAAAATGGATTTATAAATGAGTAATTTGTTGTCGATAGATAAAGCAATGTTTTGTGCAATTAGGGGATTAGGGGGAAGAGTTGAGCTTTACGTACACGAAACGTTTTGATAATTGATATAATGTGGGGGTCCATAAAAGAGTGTTAGTGAGGATTACCCAAAGATAAGGGACTTGCTTACCCCAGGGCAGAGTAGATCCACAGAACTGTAGGTTTTTGGTAATTGTCTTCCCTTCTGGTGAAGAATATAGCCACTGTCTTGTTAACATTCACTTGGATTTTCCATTGGGTCAGCCAGATCTCCAGTGCTTGAATATACTCTTGTAATCGCTGGATTACTGGACTAACAAATGCACTTTAGGCAAGAATCGTTGTATCATCAGCGTACATTGTTAGTGTAGTGTTGGGTGTGCGAGGAATGTCGTTCACGTGCATGTTAAATAGAAAATAGAATAGCCATTAAAAGTGGGAATGCGTAATTTAGGCAAACTGATAAAAGATGATGTATTGCGAATACTCAAATTACAAACGTTAGCATTTTGAGAAGATTTAAAATGTTCAGTTTCATACCCTTTTAATTTTGCTTGCTTTTGAATTTAACACTATTTATAGCTTCATTATACTCGAGTGAACTTTCAGTTTCCGTTTCAAACATTGTACTATCATGAATTTCATCTTTGATTTTCAGGTTTAAAATTAGAAGATCATTCTGTTTTTCTTCTAAACGTAACAAAAATTCCGACAAATTCTCCTGAACGCTTTCATCTTTATTAATATCAAAACTGTCAAAATAAGAGATAATTCTATTAAGTAATTTCGTGCAAGCACCTCTATTGACTTTCATTATGGATTCAACTTGTCAAGAGTTTCCATTTTATACACGCAACAAAATTTAAAGTGAGGATAATTCAAGTGATAAATAAACTCTCAAATTACAAACTTATACTGACTGCAATCCAAGTGTTCAAGTATTATCCTACAGCAATCCGAAAGAAATAATCGTAGGTTCGCGGGTTTCGTAGCACCATGAAAAACATATTATAACACTGGAGAAATGCACGAGATTCTCGCATGAAGAACATGTTGTATTTTTTTCTTATTTTTATTCACATCACATCTTATGCAAAAACATATTAGACTGAAATAATCCAAGTGTAATTAATCCGAGAAGCAGGAAATGAGAAACTAACCTAGTAAGTAAAAATATCCGTTACATTAGAATTTTAGATTTCTTTTTTTAAACTTTTATCGCAAGGCCTGCGGGCGAAAAGAATTCAGACGACTGCAAATGCACGCTCATTTTATTTTTAACAGTATTTAAAAGGTGGCAAGAAAAAAGATAAAAGCAAAATACCATGGACCGAAGAAGCAAAATAAAAAGTTGAGCAATGCAAAAAAAGGTCTGTCAAATGCTGCATTGCTGAGTTTCCTAATCCTGAGGCATCATTAGCTCTCTTCAACTATGCTTCAGACAACGCAGGTGGATCCGTACTGCAACAGTGGGAAACCCTTAGCTATCTTTTTTCCAAAAAGTTAACTGATGCTCAAAAAGGATGTAGTACTTACGATAGGGAACTCTTAGGAATATACTTCTCGATCAAAGAATTCAACCATATCCTAAAAGGACGACAGTTTGCAGTTTACACTGCCATAAACCTTTGATGTTTGCTTTCCGTAAAAAAAAAAAAAAAAACAGTAAGGCCTTACCTAGACAACTCCGTCATTTACAATATATCTCAGAGTTTTCAACAGATATACGCCATATTAGCGGAAAAGAAAATATCGTTGCAGATTTGTTATCCAGGATAGAATCTATTTGTGACAAAGATTATGATAAAATTGCAGATGCAAAAATCAGTAATAAATATCTTAACGAGCTACTCTCGAAGCTATCTTTACATTTTAAGGCATATCCTTTGGACTCTGGTAAATTACTTTGGCGGGATATTTCAACAGCAAAAATTCGTCCATTATACCTCAAATTTTCGAGTTCACCAAGTAGCTTCCAGATTTATTTGGCTGAATATTTGAAAGGATATCACCCAGTGAGGAAAATCTTGTGTCCATTGTCAAAAGAACAAAATTTACAGACATACGCGTGCACGAATTGCTACTTACAAAGAAGTAGATGATACATTTAGTATTTATTATCCATGTTGTATCATAGGACCAATTCCTACTTCTGAAGGCCAAACGCACTGCATTGTTCGATTCGCATGTTGGATAGCAAATGCGACAGCTGAAATAGTAGCTCGAAAATTTTTTAATCACTGGATTTTTTTCACGCTTTGGAATGCCATACCGTGTAATCACTGATCAAGTTAGTCAGTTTCGATTCGAACCTTTTGAAAACATTGGTGTTATTTGCGGATTTAGAGTATTAACAACAACGGCATATCATCCACAATGTAATGGAAAAATTGAAAAGGTCCATGGAGCTTTAGTAATAGCTTTAGCTTTAGTAAGGCTGCAATCAGAGCACACAATTCTATTAAATAAGACACAAACCTTATCAACAGTTTTGTTAGGGCGAAGATCGGCTTTGCGTGGTTATGGAAATTACACTATTGTGCAAATGATTTACGGAAAACCTATCAGGTTAACTGGAGAAATGTTTGGCAGACCAAAAGATATCTTGGAAACCGATACGTTTGCTAAAGAACTAGATTAACAAACTGTTAAAACTACTAGAAACTCACCGACATCTTTCTCAAAATGTTTTTTGTCCATAAGGACTTGCATCATTGTACACGTCTTCATACGTGTTGATAGAGTTCGGAAACCATGAGAACCTCCATATGGTGGACCCTTTCCAGTTGTGAAGAGATACGACAAGTATTTTAGTGTGACCATCAAAGACAAAGATGTCAATGTATCTGTAGATAGATTAAAACCAGCATATTTGCTGTTAACTGAGGTGAACGCTCCGCATCATATCAGCATTTGGATAGTGCGCAAACATTGTCCAGTGAAACTCTGACTGCACATCAACAACTTGAAAAACAACAATCAGATTTACTGGACTCAAATGTTCATAAGAAACATACACCCTCTAGTAGATATTTGATGTTTCCAACGCTTTACAAAGATTAACTACATACTCTTCATTATTTTTTTTTCATATTAATTTCATATATTTTTTATATTTCAATACGTATATTTCCTTTTAGGATTATATACAATAGAAGTACACTGAAATTTTTGTTATTATTATTGAAAGCTGTAGGATGTAACGGAACTATGTTGTTACTAGGAAAGGAGTGATGTAGCAGCTCTCTCTACGTATAATATTATCTTTGCGAAGTTAAGTTTCTCTAGATTCGCAAGAAGACAAAATGTAAACAAAAAACAAGTTCGCTTTGATGTTGTAACCCTTTCTTTTATTATTGTGAATTAAATTATACTTTATCCATTCTGGAATTATCATTTAAGTTATTAAATTATCTCATGTATTGACTAAGCATAGCGTCCGCAATATCACCATTAAGATGAGAGTGGAAGGAGTAATGGATGAATTGATGCATGTTTTGACTATTCATGTGGATCTAATCTCATTCTAAAAATCCTCAGCACTTTTGCAACAGCGTTGTGCAACAGTAAAATACTAAGCCTATAACATATTTAAAGGGAATAATATAGTTTGAAGGAAATAATAAATAATATTTATTCTTAAAATAAATATTAGGACTCGATGTTAGGAAATGTAATTATACTTAAATAGAAAAGGATGTTGAGAAATATTTCTTAATATTGCCAAAAGATGGCGTTGCAAATTTATCTATTTACTTACTTTGCTCCTCTCCGTCTGTAAACGTCACAATATAAAAATTGATGATATATTTGCGTATTGTCTTCTTTCTTTTAGAATTCTAACTAAAATGTGTAGTAGATTGGAATGTTTGAAACATTCGATGGGCTTATTAAGCTTCCGCTTTTCAAACCTTATAATTAGATCTAGGCATTTAGCCTGCTTTATGTTGTAATTACAGAAGTTTTAATTATAGGAAGATAAAACTCCTTCCTTACTATGCACCTTCATTCATTTCGTTTAGTTTCATTTCTGGACGATTTCGTAAAATGACGCACTGGCCACGAAAAGTCTAATAAATATTTGAAAATAGTGTTCTCGACGTTCGCATTTAGCCAATTCCTGCATGCGAAGACTACAAACGGTAGGACCCTTTTGACAATTTAGTAATAAAGAACAAAAAGCGATAAATAGAAACGAACGCATGCTTCTGTAACACAGATTATTAAAAATGTAGATGAACATTTAGAAGAAAAAAACAATAGGAGTTAGTAATTGTTTGGAATTGTTAAACAGTAAAAAGCAGAACTAAAATTTACATGAAAAAATTCAAATTTAATTGAAAATGACTCAAAATTAGAGTCATACTAAAACTTCTATGGAACGTAATAACAGAAATTAATTACAAAGTCCAATATCAACCATTATTTAAAGAAATTTACTACTCAAAATGTCAGCATGAATTTAAGTAATTCATCTATGTATTTCGAGACAAAAAGCCAGATTGATAATAACATGAAACTACCCAAAATGATAATTCACAAATTTTACGAAGACTATGCTGATTTGACGAATTTTTGGAATTCATTCAGTGACGATTTATGATAATGTTACACTTTCGGAAACTAAAAAATTTAATTATGGAATCTTATTTATGTGGAAAAGCAGTATCAGCGATTTCGGAGCCTAACTGTGATTCGGGCATAGACATTCTTAAAAACGGATTCGGTCAAATTGACATAATCATAAAAACACACGTCTGTAACGTCATAAATTTAAATCCCGTTCAAAGCTCAAATGAAGTGACGATGCTGCGAAAACTAGAATTAACTTTTAAATCAGGAGCTTCTCAACACTCTGTGTGAAACCAGAAACATATTCCAACATGATATTTCAGTTTTGATGAAAATTGTTCTCAACGATATCGCTTTCGAATTCCATTGTATAAATAATCGAAATTCTTCAACCTATGATTTAAATTAATTTTTGACTTTTTCTTTTTCGATTAGAAACAGAAGCGCGAAAGAAAATCAGTTGTTTGTCTTTTCCACGTAAACCAAAACCGGAAATGAAGAGCATTAACAAACATCCAGCCGGCGCCAAATCGTAAGCAAGCTTCTCACCGCACATGAATTTACTGTTGTGTCAAATCGAAACTAAGTTTTTGTTAAAAAAAAAACCATTATTCAGAATGTGGTTTGAGATACACTAGTGAAATAAATTAAGAGAATTTTCATATTTGATCTACAGTCTCCAGAACTGCTGGACAGATTTTAATAAAATTTGGTGTGAACATAGGTTGATATAATACAAACAAAATAAACATTCAGCAGTTATAATAGACACACATGTTCGTATGTAACACTCATGGGAGTCCGAATGTCTGAAACAGAGGTTGCAGAAGACACAAAAGAAATGGGTTAATAGGGGGTATGGTTCCATCTTACAGCCATACAGGCCTCGCAACGTGATGTCACACTGAAAATAAGGCAGTTTATCAGTGCCTATGACAATTGGTCCCACTCATTCAGCAACGCTGTTTTCAGTTCTTGGATCGTTCTCGGAGGGGGGGGTTCCGAGTTGCAATTGCTCTCCACAGAGCGTCTCAGACATGCTCTATCGGGTTGAGGTCTGGAGACCGGCTGGTCAATCCATCCGGCGAACATCCTCACTCTCGAGAAATACATCAACCAGAATAGCTCTATGTGGCCTCCCGTTATCGTCCTGTAAGATGAACTCGAGGCCCACTGCATCCCGGAAAAGGCAAACATAGGACTCCAAGACCTCATCCTTATACCTCACACCAGTCTCAGAGCCTCTGTCAAAGAGGTGGAGAGACGTGCAGCCATCCAAAATGATGCCTGCCCAGACCATTACACCGCCACCGCCACAATTGTTGATTTCGAGGACAATGGAGGGTAGATAGCGGGTCCTTGGCTCTCTCCATATGAAAGTACGGCGGAAGAATCGGTGTTTAGGCTAAAATGGGACTCGTCGGTAAACAGAACTGCCGCCCATTGCTCCGTACTCCAATCACTATGCTGCCTACACCATGCTGATCGGACTCTTCTGTGCGTAGACGTGAGCGGGACGCAAACAGCCTGTCTTCTAGCAAACAACCCTCTCTCATGCAGTCATTTTGAAACAGTCACCCTTGTTACACGGATTCCTGCGGCTGCATACAGGTCCCGAGAGAGCTAAGAAGCTGTAGCCCCTCTATTACGTCTAGCTAAAATAGACAAATAGCAATATTCTCTGGCCGTCGTGGCTTTGGACGACCTTGCCCAGGCTTTCTTTCGATGGATCCAGTATCCTGGAACTGTTTCCATAGGTTACACCCGACGCTGGGCGTTAAATTTAACTCTCTGTATATCTGGACTTGCCATTGACGTGCCTCTAGTCTTCAAATAATTCGCCATCTCATTCCATCATCTAAACGTTGGTGGTTACTCATTTTTACTGTTCCGATGTGAAGATAACCGATTGCTGCAAGATAACACCAAGAAATTTGCGGAGGTGTGCTAGCAAACGGAATTCGTCTTACCCTCCACGCGATTATAAAGCCTGTTTTTCTCCTGGCTCCGCTCACACACACGTGTACGCTTGCGTATTTGCCGTACAAGATTTGCATTTATATCTAGAAACAATGGTTTTTCTTTCAGTTCAATTCTCTTCATGCAGTTCGAGAAAATATGCAAATTCTCTTAATTTATTTCACCAGTGTATATCGACGAAAATAAAGAGCGCTAAAGTTTTTCATCAAAGGACACGAATCGTATGCACGAGTAACAGATTTCCGTAGCTAATCATAGTTGGAAATTTAATCATAATTTTGACTTTGAATACGCAAATTTACCCAAAAAACTTCTTCCATTGTTAATTTGAATTTTTTTGAAGATCATATTCACAAAAATCTGTCTTCTTTAGTTAATTATTTTAATTCCAGTCCATTCCTTCCTTGTGCCTTTAGGTTCTATTAATTTAAATTTTCGTAGCTATTTCTGCCGACAGATGGCGTTACGTTCTCGTTATCTTTACTCCTTTTGGGTATAAATATAACCTTCGCATTCGCTTCGTTAGAAAACTCTTTGCTCCTGATGGAAACGAACATGTACCTGTTTGCCTCGAAATTAATAGAGTCTTGACGAAATTCTGCGCTATACACAAGATTATTGCTTTCGGAATTTTATGATTTGCTGTATTTTCACGTTCCAAACCTCTTGTCCTTTACCTCTAAAGCAACAGAAAGAAAACGATTTACTTACAAGTGTTAAGTGGAATATTACATCCGACTTGAGTTTTAGAATTTTCCAGTGTTAGAATAAAGTGCTTAATATTTACAAAAGATCTCATCATCACTAGGAGCAATCATTCCCTGAAGATTTATCTTCTCGATGGAGACTGGAACCTCGGACCTCTCGAATATGCTCCGAGTGTGCTGACCATTGCACCACGAAGGCATGCTAAGAAGGCGGGAGAAATTCTTCAAATGTTTGAAGTAAATAATCGTTTACTTCATTTACTTTGATAGATATCTCTGCTTTTAATGTTTAGTATTCAAAATTGAATTTACAAAATTATGCTGGGTAACCTTCTTGTGTTTTCAACTGATATTATGAGAAAAAGATATTGTTAATGAATCTTTCAATTATAAACAGAATATTTCCCACGCTTTAATTTGCTTAAAACCACTTTTAAAAGAAATGTTTGAATGTAAATCCGTGCGAAATATTTTAATAAAAATTTCATTTTGGTAGAAAGCATTTTTCATGTAAATTTGAAGGCTTCGGTAGTTAGTGAGCAGTAAATTATTGTTTAAATTCATGAAAAATTTTGTGAAAGAAATAATAAATCTTAATTGGTATTAGCTTTTCTAATCTGGCACAAAATGTTTTACTAAACAGAAAAACATTTCTTTCATTATTAGAAACTATAATTTTTGCTAAAGGTCATTAAATGTGTTTCTTTTTTATTCATTCCTTGTCTTCTGTTTTTAATTCAAAATTAGTAATAATATATGCTTTAATATTTTAGGTGATCAATTAGGACCTGCTGTGGAAGTTACTATTAATAATCCCGACAAGCTACTAGAGAAACCTCGTGGCTGTGGGGAGCAAAATATGATGTTCTTGGCTCCAACTTTATACACTATGAAATATTTAAAAGTTAAGGGCAAAATTACTCCAGAAATAGAAGAAAAAGGTTATGAATATATACGCCATGGTAAGAAAGAAAAAATTAATTCAATAGTTCTTTAGTACTTTTTCGTTAACAAGACGCCACTCAGCGCCAAAGGCGAACTTGGTGAGAAATCTTACTAATTATGTTCATGAGAAAAAATGAAGGTATAATAATAACAGTAATGTATCATATAATAAATCTAATGTACTTTTCTTCTCATGTACTGATCGATGTGTGCGTAACGATCTGTGTTCCCTTAAAACATATCAGAGAATTGCACAAATTCGGCCTTACGCACAAGCTTTAACAAGTTCTAAGTGCCGCTGTATCGCCGCGATTATCGTGCTGAAATGCATGACGTGTTCCGGCTGTCTTAAAGTAGTTGCCTCTGTGGGCGTCAAAGGTAGACGACTGACTGCAGAACGGTGAGTCCGGACGGCATAGTAGCAAGTGGAACGCGCGCAGCGATTCATGAGGTGATATAAACAGGCGACCATTATTTCAGGCTTTGCCGCGCAATTGGCGCCCCCTTAACAGAAAAGTACCATTTCTTCTTTAAAGTTTTTAGTGTTTATATTGGTTTTTAATAGGTATTTCGTCTATTTTAGCCCAATTTTTAAAAATGTTTTTTAAATACCGTTTATTATTGTAAAGTTTTTATGTGAATGTATGGATGTGAAATATTTTCAGGACTGAAAAGTTGTTCAGTATTACATATACGTATATATATGTGTGTGTGTGCGACTTTAATAATTAATAACCTCAAAGAGAGAACCTAAACACTCTAAAGTTCAACATAAAATTAGGCAAAGCAATAGCATTGCATTTGGCATAGGTTTCAGTGAAGGCTTTATTGGTTTCATGGGCTTCGAAATTGATAGAGCCTTAACTAAACTCTACTCCAAATACAAGGTTGTTGCTTTGTCTAATTTTATGTAACAATCTTAATTCTGAAATTTCTAAATACTTGTTTATATATATGTCACATATTTTTTTTAAATAAAATGTTGTGTTTATAATTATGCTATATATCCTGTTTTTATGTGGGAAAATGTTTGCGAATTTAGATTTTATGGAAAATGGCTAATCAATCCGATATCAGTATAAGATAACAATAGTCTTTCTTCCTTTACTGTTATGTCATCACCGAAGTGCTGAGATGCACACATGACATGCTTTAACCTCGGCGGCATCGGTGACTAATGCTTATGGCCTCTTTTCGATTTCCTTTTCTCCGATAAGTATTTAGTTTGCACTCTCCTTATTAAGTGACTATAATCGCCCACCTCGTACTGAATTCGGTAACCTTCTTTCAGGTTCTTAAAACATTTATGGCAGACTTTTGGGTAGAAACATTAAACTAACATCTGATTTCTTAATTCGATAAGCTATGTGTAAGTTATATATATTAGTACTTTAATATTTTTACTAAACCAAAATTCACGAAACAGAACATCGGTGTAGAAAATGTAGTGTGTCCATCAACAGAAGCAAGTCTCCGCTATGTAGTGATACGGCATAAGACAAAGCGTAAAATTCAAAATAAGCTTTATAGGAGAAAATCACGAAAGTAACCAAAGCCAAGTGTTTGGGGATTATTCTTAACTAATATTGTTGCGTTCGCTCGGGTTGAATGCACAAGTCCGGTAATACATTAATAAAAATTTTATTTTATCGAAAGAAATATTTCATAAATGGAATTTTCCATAGAAATGTTCACGGTATTGCACAGAATTATCAGTAGTTACACTACAAGCTACTAAAAACGTTAATCACATCGAAATGCAAAGCGCATCTAAAGAAAAAGCTAATTCGGAAATCTCAGTTCACTCAAAACCAAACCATTTGCAATAACAGTTGGTAAGTAACTGAGAGCATATGCTACCTCTTCGGACTTATATAGTTTTCAACATGTCGCCAAGATATTTCTGATACTTTCTGCTTCTTGAGATCTCTGGAAAGCAATACGAGGATGGAATTACGGTTACAGCTAATGCAGTGGTCAATTACATTTATTCAGTTACAATACTTATTACGGTGATACAGGGATCGGACCAAAATGTCGCCAAACGGTCGCCAAATTTGGCAAATTTTGTCGATTTCTTCGCCAAATTACCGAGATACCCATTTACTCAATGTGAAATGCCCTTGCCCTTGTATTTTTGTTTTTCCGGTATAGCACCGATTTACTCTATCTTAAATGCCTTTGCCCCTATATTGCTACTTTTCCGGCATAGCTTTCTCTTAAAATTTGTCCCGCGCTACATTACAGGAAAATGCAATAATTTTACTTATAATTCTACTAAAATTACCTATCTAAGTACAAATTTCGTAACAATATAATCTAAACTGGGACTAGTATATGAAGTATGCAATCAGTGGAGCTTATCTGGTCAAAAGTCAGATCTTTATTTTAAGAGCTAAAGGATTTTTATGTCTAATGAAGGCTTGTTCTCCCCAGCCTGAGCAACAACTAAGCCGGCATTAACTGCAAATTATCCAAAATAAAGTGCTTCTCATTATAATTAATGCTTGCATTTTCATCACAATTCCATGATGCATAGGGAGCTAAAAGTCTTCCTCATTAGCGAGTGCTTCAGAAATATCAAAGAGAAAGTTTTCTCGAAAGCAAATAACAGCTCTGCTATTTATAATTCGTCGATATTCAATTACGAAGTACTGAGAGTGCTCAGACCATTGACAGCGCACCAGCTAGGTAACTATGTTTCCTCATTGGTTGATTATTGTACATATTTTTAAATATCTGCATTCTTTTCCATGTTTGTAAAGCAAAACGAAAACTTGAAATAATTTAGATTTTAACGTCGTACCAGAGGGTTTTCAAAGCTTAAAGGTTTTGATCCTCTCGCTAGACTCGTAAATTAACCAAACTGCTTTTGGACTCACTCCTAGTAACACGACTTTTTTTTATCCCTTTAACTTTATTATTTACCATCGTTTTGTTCACACATATCCTACGCGCTACAACAACCGAATCACAGAATATTTAAGACAGCATATGTTTTAGAATTCCCGATAAAGTTTTGCCATATATTTTTCTATTTTTACCTCCCATTAACCGATATATGTAGGTGGAGCGCCATTTGCACTTTATCTTAAGCGGGTTAATCTCATAATTCTTACCGTAAATGCGATTCAATAAAATCACTTCAATATGTGAATAAATCAGCACACGAACTAACTATATAAAGAACGTTTATTTAGTACATGTTAGCTATATTAAATTACTCTCAAAAACGGAAGTTCAAAATTATTATTACCGACTCAGTCGTTTCTTCAAACAATTCTCAAAATAGAGTGCAACAGGGTTGTCACTAATGCATGTAAAATCAAGTACTCAGTTCAGCGCTACCTAACGGCCAAATCGGCAGTCACAACACACTGCCCCCGGATGAAAATAATTAATTGAAAATGTAACAAACTAAATTAATGGTTAAATTCTGAAGCACCATTAGCACTTTCAAGCAGGTTAGTCAAAATTCTTACCGGATTCAAAAACACGGTTCAATAAAAGCACTTTAGTACGTGAATAAATCAGCACACGAAGTAAAACTATTTACATATTTATTTACAAGATTAACTATTTTAGAATTACTCTCAGAACGAGAGTTCAGAATCATTATTACCGACTCAGTCGGTTCTTGTAACAGTTCTACAGATCAGAGTGCAACAGGGTTGCCACAAAAATATGCAAAATCAAACATTTACTTCAGCGCTGCCTAACGGCCAAATCGGCAGTCACAACACACTGCCCCCGGATGAACAATCACTATTGTTCATCATCATTAAAAGAAAATAATTAATTCAAAATATAATAAACTAAATTAATACTTAGGTATTAAACACTTTCAAAGTAGGCAAGCATTTCAAATTCTTGGACAAAAATAAAATACGAAATTATACTTACATACAGTAGACAAGAAATATTCAAATTCTAAATACAATCTAAAGTTGGGATCTATAATAATAAAAATAATAAATGAATTATATGAATAAATGAAAAATAATTCAAATAATTTTATGACTGTCCATTCAAATATTAGTCTATTAAGTCCAGTTCAAATTTATATAGTAACTGAATGGGTCTCTTTATAATTCCTGTTGGTGTTTGAAGCACACAGGATCTAACTTTTGAATTACGTCCTAAACACAGCTCTTTAACACATCCGTACTTCCAAAGATGCTTTGGTAACTTTTCGTCATGGATCAGCACTACGTCACCCACTTTAAATGATGAGGACTCTGTTGGAGTGACTCGATACGCAGAGCGAAGTTCTAACAGATATTCGTTTCTCCAGCGTTTCCAAAAATGGTTAATGGCTTGTTGTCGGCATTTCAATTTTTTGGTAAGCATTCTTCTGTTGGATTCAGATCCAGTGATTATAGGCAATCCATGAGGCAATGATGTTAGTCGTTTTCCTACTAAAAAATGGGCTGGAGTTAAAGGCTCTGGTTCGGAAGGCTGTTCGTAGATATAACACAATGGTCGAGAGTTGATAACTGCCTCAATTTTAGTCAACGTCGTTTCCATTTCTTCAAATGTAAGACAAGTCCTACCAAGGATCTTTTTCAGTAGAGTTTTCACGGTGCGAACCATCCTTTCCCAAAAACCGCCCCACCATGAGGCTCTAGGCACAATAAATTTCCATGTTATCTTATTTCTTGAGAAATAATCTAGAACTCTTTCCTTTGAAATGTTCTTCCAAATTTCTTTTAGTACTGAATCAGCTTTGATAAATGTTTTTGCGTTATCACTGTAAACTATTTTATAAAGTCCTCTTCGTGCAACGAACCTTCGAAGAGCTAGAATAAAGGTGTCAGTGTTCAAATTTGTTACCAATTCTAGATGTACGGCCCTAATTACCGCGCAAGTAAATACTAAAATATAAGCCTTTTCTGGACCAGATGAAGTTTTGATATAAATCGGTCCAGCAAAATCTAAGCCAGTTGTTTCAAATGGCGGAGTTTCAATAATCCTATCTTTAGGTAATGGTGCTACTACTTCCTTACCTGGAGTAGCATTAAATCTTTTACAAATTAAGCAAGTTTTCAGAACCGATTTCACGCATCTTCTTCCTTTGATGATAAAATATTTCTCTCGAAGATGTGATAATGTCATAGCTATTCCAAAATGATATAACCTCTCATGGGTATCCATAATCAACAGCTTGACAAATTTAGATTTGTCAGGAAGTATCCATGGGTGTTTTTCTCGTTCTTGGAATTCAGAGAATTGTAGTCTACCTTTCAGCACAAGCAATCCACTTTCATCTAATTCGGGATTAAGGTTATATAAATTTGATTCCTTACTAATAGATTTTCCACATTTTAGTTGGTTTATTTCAACGTTAAATGCCGTTTCTTGAGTACATTTAATCCAATACATTTCTGCATTATCCAGTTCTGAAGCTGTCAATGGACCGCAGACCTTAGAGTTTCTTTTATTTGAATTATGCATAAAGCGCATTATCCATGCCGTGATACGGTAAAGTCTTTTGAGACTGCTAAACTTCTCAACGTCTAAAATTGTTTCCGGTGTTATGGTACAACATAATTGAGTAATTTGAGGTTTCAACTTTCTTTCAATTAGCGCGTCTTCGCTTAATTCAGTCACTAATTCTGACGGCCATGAATGTTCGTGAAGTGATAACCAAACTGGACCTTGCCACCAGACGTTATTTCCTATAAGTGTTATCAGCTTTTCACCTCGTGTCAGTAAATCAGCTGGATTTTCTTTTCCGCTACAATAGTTCCAATTTTCAGGATCCGTAAGGGATTGAATTTCTCTTACTCTGTTGGAAACAAAGGGCTTCCAATTCGTAGCAGATCCTTTTATCCAATGAAGCGTTATTGTTGAATCTGTCCAAAACTTTATTTTCGCATTTTTAAAGTCTAGTGTCATTTTTAAAGTTTTAAACATCTTTGCGGCAATTACGGCTCCCATTAATTCTAATCGGGGAAGCGTTATTCGTTTCACAAGAGAGACTCTACTTTTTGCCCAGATGAAACTTGTTTTAATTTCATTATCTTTGGTGAAGTACCTAAAATAGGCTACTGCACCAAATGCCTTAGGACTAGCATCACAGAAAATGTGGATTTGTACCTGATCTTTTACCAAATTCATTACTTGTTGGAAATACTTCCTAGGTATCTCTAATCTCTTAAGACGTTCCGTTTCAGAGCACCAACCTTTCCATTCATTTTCCAAATCTATGGGTAAATCATCATCCCAGGCAAAACCTCTTTTCCAAATTTCTTGCAATAAGCTTTTAATTCGTATGGTGAATGGAGATATAAAC
>KK122500.1:0-12132 GCA_000611955.2 Stegodyphus mimosarum
TTTTTGCTCTTTACCTTTTGTTTAATAAATAAGCTTTACAAATAAGTCAAATTTGTTTTGCCTTTAACTCTTCCTTTGCCTGATTTTGCATTATCCTTAATTTATGGACATGAGTGTATTTTATGACCATAGCTACCAGAGAACTTTTAAATTTGTGTTTCAAAGATATCCATATAGTTTATTAAATTCATAGCTGATGTTCATGCCTTTGGAAGTTTGCTAATAGCAATGTGAAATGGGTAACTTAAGTGTATAGGAAATTGTACAAGGCCAGAAGTTTGTTTTAAGCCAAGTTCATTATACCAGTGTTTGACCATAAATAAAAGCTGAATGATGAAAAGCCATTACTCAAATAATAGAATTGCATAGTGAAAGAATTATCGATTCATATTATTTGATTTTCTGTCCGTGTAAAATGCTGGTTTCTAATATTACCACTATAAGCATTAATTTCTAGATGTTATTGTTCCACTAGCATGTTGTTGGTTATTTCTTCAAATACGTTAAATAGAAGTATTCTTTAACATAGTCTGCTGCTGCTATATATTCATCTTGTGCAGTCAATAAAGCAGCTATTTGTTGTTTCCTTGTACACCAACTCATAGGGTACCCTTCACATAGAATCACATATCTAACAGTGCTATCAGGTTGCACATTTCTTTATCACCTACATAATTTACATCACAAAAACATTCAAACTTTTCTGTTAAAGTAGAACTATAGTCTGAATGTTCATAATGAAAACCCAAATTTACAGGTACCTTTCAGAGGTCTTTTTACATTTTCAGTGTCTTTTAAACTTGGATTTTTTACATTGAAGACTGTCAGTAATATTAAATTTGGAGGACTTTCATTGGTACTTTCTGATTAACCATACCCCTGCTAAAACGTTGTGAAAAAATATTCAAGATTCAAAGCAGTATATTGCTGAATAGTTATGTGACAACCTATGATGTCACCAAAAAGTATTTATGTGGCATCTCCATTGTATATGTAGTATACATCTGTTTTGACTGGTGCACAATGCAGAATCTATACGGAGTTGAGTTTGTGTAATTCAATGATTTTTTTCAATAAAAAAAAAATAATAATAAAAAGATTGGTGTGTACATGAGGAGAATATCAGCATTTAAAAAAGAAAGAAAGAAGAAGAAAATCTGAAAGGTTTCAGATTTTAAATTACATCCAAAGAGTTTTTTTTTTTTTTTCATTTAGTATGTTACCTTTATTTGTTAAATATCATGTTCTTCACACTTAAACCATAAAATTCAGTTCAAAAGCAATATCGCAATATAATTTTTAAATGAGCGTATCTTTAGAGTTTCTGATACACAGTCTCACACGGTGGAGATAAAAATGTTTTTTTTTTTTTGTACAACGTTGCCAGTGCTCACTTTGAAATCATTGAGTTTGTCAATAAAAAATTCATTAAAGTTTTGCAGAATATGAAATCGATAATAAAACAAATTTCAAATTTGGGCTTCCAGATGCCCATATTCGGGTAGAAATTTTCAGTATTCAAAATTTGATGGCTCTAGGTACCGGTGTGTTATCACAATGCGAGAACCATATATATGTTTATGCAGATTCTTCATTATTTAATTTCTTTAAATACAGGGCAATAACATTTGGTGGCAACAATTTGAAAAGTAAAGCAACGCTTTTAGTGAATCAATGCAAAATGCCAAAACGAAATAAATAGTCCTTCTGGACAAATTGCCCCTTTGGGCTAAAAGAAAAGAAAAAAATTGAATTTCTTGTTAAAGGTTACTCATACTTGCTCTTTCCCCCCTATTGATTACTGTTACATATAATTCTTAATTTGCCACCATTTTAAAAGTGGCTGTTGCCTTTTGTGCATTAGCTTGTGGAAGAAATATTTGTTAATGAGTTCATGAATGGTTTCCAAAGCCGTCATTGAGCTGATGATTTTTCACTGATAGGTGTGATAATCAGAAAATAACATTTTTTTTTTCCAGCATCATTTTTTATCTTGCGGCTATTAATTCATAGATACTTTTTAAGGAGAACAGGGTTTAGATTTAGGAGAAGAACCAAAAGGGAAATGTATTTCAAGTTACTAGGTTGCAAAGTGCAAAGGCAGCCAAAACTACAATAGAGTGCAGATTAGGCACAGTTTTTAAGCAAGTGTTGACCATAATGTTTTGCATTGAATATTGGGATGGCAGATGTATTGGATATTTGGGATAAAATATTCAATAGTTGCATTATTTCTGAATAGCATGTAGGGTTACAGTTCAATTTGAAATGATAATTCTTATGTAAAGATTTTTGTAGGAAACTTGGAAGGTAACAGATTTGTTTTTGCATAACCTGTAAGCAAATAATGTAAAATTTGATTTTTTTATTTTTTCAAAATGTCTTTTTACTTCTTAATGTATAATATTGTAAACAAGAAATTTTGTTAACCAAAATAACGTTTATTATGTGTATGTATCACATACAGTGTAAAAATAAAATCATTGAAATTTGAATTAATTATGACCTACCGTGATTGTTCCATGTATGATGAAAACATGGCAATTCTAGTGTTCAATCAATTAATACTTGTTTATAAAAAAATTTTTCAGGATAAATATAATTAAATAAAAATGAAAGTGTATTAACTGGAATTAAATTGACTTATTATATAAGCATAAACTATTCTGCTATAATTGTCATAGAAAGTTTTTGGAGAATGTAAATGTTACGGTAAATATAATAAACTGGTGATTATATATAGTAACCGGTAATCGTGCAATCACCACAAAATTTGGTAAATATGATACATTTTTGAAAATTTATCGAATTAACCGGTTTGTTTGCATAATTCCCAATTCATAATGGTAAATGTGATAAATATCATGACTGATTGAGCCAGTAGAATAGAGGGCAGTTTTTTTTTTTTTTTTTTTTTTTTTTTTTTTTTTTTTTGAGTAGTTACTGCTCAGAAAGATAATTTTTCATTGAACGCTATGGCATGAGACCACGAATTACAATATTTTATATTTTACAATTAAAAAGTCAATAAATGGTTATTTTAAGTCACATACATTTATTTAGCCTGAACGAAATTTGAATAAGGGACTGACAGGTTTTGTGAAATGAAAAAAATACAATTTACGTGAACTTGTACAAAACAGTTGCAAACTGCAGTTACATATAATAAACAAACTAAACCCGTATTCTGGAGAGAGGAAAAAAAACATTTTTTTAAATAACGTTAAATGCTATTACTACAAATTACTAAATATTTTAAGTTTATTTATTTAAGCATATTAGACATTTAGAATTACAAAGTTTGCCAGAGTTTTTACATTTGCACTTATCAGACCCACATTCTCCCTCATAAACACATCGCTGATATGCCTGACCTCCAGAAAGAGATGTTTTTCTAATGCATTTTCGAAATGATATTGCTAGATCTGGAACATCGTCAAACAAAATAAGTATTTCTTCACAGATTGTGAATTGATTTCTGGTGTACAACTGTGAATGTCTTCCTTGTTTTGTTCCTAACTGATAAAACTCTTCATTTTGAACTTCTATCACTGCTAATAAATTTCGGGGATTACTTCTTGCTCTGTCAACATCTGGTATTCGTAGTTTCGCTGTGTCATCGATTTTACCAACAGGAAAGTTAAGATTTGAAACCTTAAACATTTTCTTTGCTTGTAATTCTAAACCTTCTTTAGCACTCATTTTATGTTTTCTTACTTGCTCTTGCCTGTATAAAATATTTGTCTGGATTAGAGCGACCACTGCTTCATTCTCTTTCTGAGTGTTAAAATTAACCTCAGATGGAGGGTCATTTTGAGACATATCATTATTGTCCATATTAGAAACATTTTCTATTTCGCTATTGGTGTTTTCAGAAGTATTATTAACTGTCTTGATTAATGCCTGAAGCTCTTCTTCAGTTCTAAGATGTTTGATAGAGTCATTCGGAACAGAAGACATTTTAAAGTCAAATTTTGCAGGTGTCCCAAACATTGCTTCATAAAGAGAATACTTGATACCTTCATGAAATGCTCTATTTTTCATAAGTTGTACAAAACATAACCCTTTGGACCATTCACTGATGTGATTGCTTTCCAACCAAGAACTTAGCATATTTTCAATATCCTGGTTTGCATGTTCAACCGAACCCTGAGTCTGGCTGTATTTTTGCGCATAATTTTCAGATCCGGCCACATTACACAAGCTTCTTCTACAATTTTTTGTTACTAAATTCACGACCGTTGTCATTTTGCAGTACACTGGGAGTTCCAAATATAGTAAAAATCTCAATTAGGTGATATGCAACCTCTTCTGCACGTGTGCTTTTTAGGGCACGCAACTTTGTCAAGTGGTCTTGATAGATAAACTTAAAGTCATTATCTGGTTCCAACTGCTTGTCAATTAGGTCCACCGGGCATCTTGAGTTCATCTCTTTAAAGACCATTGGCTTACAACAAGTCCTTTCTTAGGTACCTTTTCTTTTCTTTTTTTCTTTTGAAAACTTTCACACAAATTTAAATAAAAGACGACTTCTTCGATAGTATTTTTTTTTTTTAAGTTCTTTTAACATCCTGTTTCTATTACCATGGCCTATTGATAAGGTACCTCATGAATTATGGTAAAAAGTTCTTCAAAGTACATGTAAAATCTAACATTGGAACTGTCTTTACTTATGGAAAAGATAAGTTTTTCAAGATTGCCTCCTTTCATTACATCGTATCTTTAGTCTTTGATAATCTTATGGTTTTTTTCCCACTACTTTTGTTTTTACTATTACTCATATTTTTTTTTTTAACTAATCATCATACCTTTCTTTCATCAGAAAACCACTGTTTACTTTCTTAGTATCCATAATACTAACTAATTTGGAATTAAAACACTCAAGTGTACCAGCCATTATTCAGTATTTTATAAAATACGAGAGGGTAGAGAAAAAACGTCTGGATGCAGCGAAATGAGAACTACTCCTGAAATCATATGATTGTCTAATGTTGATAGAAGCCTAGCAGTTGCGCAAACTGAAATCATTTTCGTAAAGTTAGGGACTTTATCACACTTACCATTATGAGTTGGGAATTATGCAAACAAACCGGTTAATTTGATAAATTTTCAAAAAATTATCATATTTACCAATTTGGTGGTGATTATGCATAATTTCTGGTGTTTATATATAATCACCAGACTAATCACATTTACCGTAACATATATAATTTCAAATAAAAATTTAAATTTTTCATTTACAATCTATTTAGTTTCTGAAACTTTATTTAGTAATTTCTTTCTAAAGCAGCCTCCTTGCTTAGT
Organism: Stegodyphus mimosarum; assembly: GCA_000611955.2. Classification (NCBI taxonomy): domain Eukaryota; kingdom Metazoa; phylum Arthropoda; class Arachnida; order Araneae; family Eresidae; genus Stegodyphus; species Stegodyphus mimosarum. The sequence goes on from KK122500.1 coordinate 5,305, forward strand.
CACCAGAATTGGCAAACTTAATTACCTACACTGTTATGTGCAGACTATAGATGTTATCAATAGTTTATGCAGAGGTCGCATTGAGAAGGAAGTGCATTTTATCTTGTACAATTGTTTACTTTTTCTATGATTTGTAGCACTTCACATTATTTGATGTGATTACAAAAACTTCAAATCTCTATTTGAATTATAAATTTCTATCCTAACTTTTCTATTTTATTTAGATGGTTACCTAAAATATATTTAACATGTAAGTGCATTCTTTTGTTTATATTTATCATTTCTGTCTTATCATTAAATGAAATATAAATATTTGTTTAGCAGCCAAGACCACCCCAAAAGAGGATAAAGAAACCTAAGGTATCGTTAAAATTATTTTTAAATCTTTGAACTGCATCTCATGAAAATTTTTTATTGATTTTTTTACTTTTATTTTCTAATTTATAACTCATTATTATGAATGGTTAGGCAATTTTCATATTAACTTTGAATCAACGTTCAACTTAAAAAATGTACATCGCCAAAAACATAAATAAGCGCAAGGTTTTTAATGTAAGTTTTACTGACATTTTGCTCTATGCAGTTACCAAAACGACTGTGTTACCACAAAACTCTTTAGAAATTCTACAACTTAAAATTCTGTACGTGTTAACGAAGTTATGCAAAAGATGGACAAAATGAGGCAACCTACTAATAACATGAATCTCAAGAGCATCCCTTAAGGAATTGTATGGCGAGACAACCAGAACAGGCAGGTTAGTAATCTTCTCCCTCCCAAAACGCTAATTGGCGTGTGCTGAAACAAGATTCCAGCCTCTCCTTCTTGCTTACAGCTGCAATTTGTGGAATTTCTTAGGCAGAAATCCCAGTTCTCCCACCACCTGCCATTAGCTTTCATTTAAAGAGAAACATGTCGTATTGTTCCCCTTCCGCTATCTCACGAAATGGTCTTAGATCCAGCTTTAGAAGCAGATGTGATTATCTCTTTGTCAACGTAGGTCTAAAATTGCACTCAAAAAAGTAAAAGGCAATGGGACGAGAGTAACATTAGCACTCCCCCCCCCCCCCCCAAACTTCATAGACACATACAAACTTTAACATTTTCTCCAGCCCATGCTACATTGCTTCCTTGATGTTTGTGTCAGTATGAATCATCTTTCATCTCTGCACTAAGACAATGTTGAACCATTTCGAGATAGCCCTGCAGTAATACAAATACCTGGTAAATCAATCATTCTGAAAAGAGACTCCAGAAATTTGTCATTAGTATAGACATGTTGCTTAAGAAGGTTCTTCAGATGAGTGGAAAGCATTTGCATTTGTTCACCATCAGTGAGAAATTTAAAATTCTGCGAGAGCAGAACTGATCAGAAATCGAGCTGCGAGGAGACAATACAACATCAGTGTATCATGTATTTGAGATTGGCAAAAGAAAAAAGAATTGCTTCAATGCAGCAGTGGTGCTCACATGGCTTCCTGGGACCAAAATCCCAAACACCCTGACATTGAACAGAAACTTTAGAAATAAGTGATTGAAAAATGGGTGAGTGGATATGGTGTTTCTTCTGAAACATATCAGTTAAAGGCCATCCAAATTGTTAGGAAGATATAAAGGGAGGGTTTTAAGACAAGCAGAGGCTGGGTTCGCAATTTTTTAGGAGAAACGGTTTATGTGTTAGAAGGAAAACAACAATTGCACAATACCTCCCTAAAGCATATGAAGAGAAATTGATTGCATTTCAGTATCACATGATCGAACTGTGAAAAAAAGAAACTGCATTCAGTCAAAAATTGATAATGCTGATTAGACATTTGTACATTTTGAGATGCCTCTGGATATGACCATAGATGTAAAAGGCAAGAAGACAGTGAGCATAAGAAGCAGGGGAATGGGCATGGAAAAACAGCTGTAATGCTTTCTGTTCTAGCTGAAGAAACAAAGCTGCCTCCTTATGTTATACTGAAGGGCAAAGCCTTGCCAAAGGAAGCTTTGCCATGTAGGATCATAAGGCCACAAGAGTCTGGGTGGATAGATGCTTCTCATTTTAAGGATTGGATGAAGTGCGTGTGGGATTGCCACCCGGGTGCTTTGTTGAAGTTACTGAGTATGTCGGTGCTGGACCAGTTTTCGTGCACATAGGACTTATGCAGTAGAAAAAAATGACTGATCTTGTGGATATTCTAAGCAGGGTGAGATCTATGTTGCAGCCAATAGATGTTTGCTTCAATTTCCCATTTAAAGCAGCACTGAAAAGAATGGAAATTACGCACTGACATCTACTGCTCGCATCAAGAAGCCCGAAATAACTCGAACGTGTGGATGGATGAAAGTCACCTGGGTTGGAATTTCACAAGAACTTGTTAAGAGCTTCAGAAAGTGTGGAATATCTTTATTTACTTTATTTTACTTATTTAAGAAACTTAATTTTAATCATTGTTGTTAATAAAGTTAACCATTGTTAAAATCAACATGAAATTAAATAATTTTATTAATGAAGGAAACAGATGTCAAAGCCTCACATGTTCTATAAAGAGTTTAGTTGCTTGTAGGCAACACACTATGTATTATTTGTTTTCCATGCTGTTTTTATCAGATAATTCATTTAACAGTAATCTGATGTATCAGATGTTTCATCTTTATTGAATATGTACAACACATACAATTCATGCTTATCTGCCACAGGGAAAAAACAGGGTGTACAGTACATGTAGTATTTACAGTGTATTGTGGTTACTTTCTTATGTTTTTCTTGATGAACGTCTGTATCTGTCATTATGGAAATTTCTTTTAATGGTTATTACTGTCGATAATTTGAAAGGTTGAAAATGTCTCCCACAATTTTTTATTTATTTAATTAGTTATGACATTTTATTAAAAAAAAAGACATAACCAGAAATTTAAAATTAAATTTGATGCTGTAACTTTAAAAGTTTCAGCAAATTTATATAATCCATGTAGTTTTTAACCTACATATGAACTGTTTTTTACCTAACTGTTTTTTAATTCTGTCGTTTGAAGTTAAGGAAGTTGAGCATGAATTTAAATGCAATATTAAAATTCATTTTTGTTTGCTGAATTGAAACAAATTTTTCTTTTTTTAATTTAATTTATAGACTAACCAAGCTCATTTAACCAAAGATGCCAGCCGATGGAAACCTACCGATGATTTGTCTCTTATATTATCAGTAATACAAGTAAGTAAATCTTGATGAAACATAATTTGTCTTTCTGTGCTAAATATCATGAGCTATGCTGAGAGGGGTAAATCTCGTCTAGTCAAAACATTTATTTTTGTGACATTTAACTTAAAAAACTTTTATAAATATTGTATCAAATGGATATTATATAAAGGTATCTTTTTTAAAATAAAATTTTGCTTTATATTTCTTACATAGACAAATGACTTTGAAACAGTTCATTTGGGAGTCAAATTTTCATCAAAGTTTAGTCTTCAAGAAATTCAAGAACGATGGTATGCTCTTCTGTATGATCCATCGGTTTCAAAGTAAGTTTTATATTTTGAACTTGTTTGTCTCTCTTTTTATTTATATATTTTACAAAATTTTTGTTATGGGATAAACTTTTATTTTAAAATACACTGCTCGACATTGAAAATGCAACATCAAGAAGGAGTTGTCAGAAATTTATACAAATTTTAGAGTAGATGCACGTCACTGAGTTATGCGAATGATGAGAAATGTGCAGCTCTCCGACACACGTGAAGTACAATATAAGGGAAGGAACGTGAAGAATGGGCAATATTTGTGTCGTTATTTCTGCCAGACGAATTATCGAAGAAAGTTGGTTTTTGTTCCGGAGGATACGTGTAATAGGATAGAATGCCAGGCCGCTGTCAATGAAGGCACTTCCTGCAGATAGATGATTTTACGAGGGGTATGGTGATCGGACTGAGAAGGGTGGGTTGGTCCTTACGTCAAATCGCAGCTGATACCCACGTGGATGCGAGCACGGTGCATCGGCTATGTCGAACATGGTTGGAACAAGGGAATGTGTTAAGAAGAAGGAGTGCAGGTGTAGCTAGAGTGACGTCATCACGCATGGATCGACGCATCTGCTGACAAGCTGTGGCGGTCCCGCAAGTCACTTCTACCATGATTCTGCAGCATGTGCAAGATACCCTGGATGTTCCTGTGTCGACGAAAAACATTTCCCGTCGATTGGTTGAATGTGGCCTGCACTCACGGCGTCCGTTAAGAAGACTGCCATTGACCCCACAGCAGAGACGTGAAAGTTTAGAATGGTGCCGGACTGGAGCAATGTGGATGACAGAATGGCAGAACGTCGTGTTCTTGGATGAGTCACGCTTCTGTTTATCCAGTGACAGTCACCGCATATGTGTGTGGCGTCGACGTGGAGACGGATCTAATCCGGCAGTAACTGTGAAATGCCCCACCACGCGACAATGTGGCATAATGGTTTGGGGGCTATTGCCTACAATTCCAGGTCACCTCTAGTTCGTATTCAGGGCACTATGACGGCCCAACAATACTTGGATAATGTACTGCGGCCGGTGGATATCCCCTACCTTCATGGGCTGCCTAATGCAAAAAAAAAGGATAATGCCCGACTACACACTGCTTGCACCTGCCAACATGCTGTGCAAGGTGTACAGATGCTTCTCTGGCCACCGTACTCTCCTGACCTGTCACCAATCGAACATGTGTGGGATGTGATTGGACGCCATTTGCAGACTCTGCCCCTGCCGCATTCAGAAGAGGAACTGTGGCAAATGGTTGAAAGGAAATGGAGAGCCATTCCTCCGGACATCATCCGCGCTCTTATTGACTCTATGCCTAAACATGTTTCTTCATGCATCACTGTTCGCGGTGGTCCTACATCCTACTGACCCAACGCCATTCTCGCTCTGTATTCTGGCTATCATTTTGAAATAAAGATCCTTTATTGCTGCTTGCTGTCTCTTTTTACCAAATTTCATCACTTTCTGACCACTCCTCCTTTGTGTTGCATTTTCAATGTCGAGCAGTATATGTGTAGTTTAGTACATGATTCTCTGTTAAAGCTAATAGTATATAATATGCATGGGATGCTTTAATAATGTGTAGCTTTAATTCAAAGAACTAATCATTTTAGTTGAAAGTTGAATCATCACTGCTTATTAACATCTTCAGTATAATCTTGAACTGTAATAATTATTTATGCAATAAATATGTTTTCTCAAAACTGTTTTGTATGAATATTCTAATTTGCAGTAAGATGTAAACAAGTAAGATTTACAAAGGTGTATATCCAGTTTTGCTGCTTTTGTACAGCATTCCTAGTTTATCTGACTCTTTTGATCATATTTGATCATTGATTAAAGTGCAATTGCATATAAACATTATTGAGGGGAAGGGAGGATAAAATTTTTCATTTTACTGTTAGCAATCATTCAGTAATTGTTTTTCCATTTTTTGTTATTTCATAATTTTGGAAAACTACTGTATTACATGGTTTGGCTTTTTTACCTACCTTAACTGACACCTAACATATGGTGTATTATTTCTATCAATGTTTACTTTAACCAAATCATTAAATGACTTCAGAGAGATAAAATAAATACAGCTTATTGATGTAAGTGTAGGTACAACTTTGCTAATAAATAAAATCAATCCATCTGCTAACTTAAGAATGAATAATACAGACTTTGTTATTAATGTTTTGAACTTATGAATGAATGACATAAACTGTAATATGCATTAAAAAAACAGAAAAAATCTGTTGGAAATCCTGAATCCTGTAGATTGTCATTTTACGCACCTCTGAAGAAGAGTGATTCCTAGGTTAATACAGTAATAACTGTGTAATCTGTATGAGGCATTGTTAGGAGACTGCAACAAGTCTAGCTGATTTTTCATTTATTTAGTTAAAGAGTTAAAGCAGTTATATCAACATAATTCAGTGTCTTCAAAAACCTTCTTTTATTTAACTTTCCATTTACATAATTCTGGAGTGATCAAATGAGGAGACTCAGTTTGCACTTTTTTTTTCCCCTTAGCTTTTAAATTAAGTTTTGATTCTTTGCACACAAATAAGTACCCAGTTTAAGTTTGCCTCAAGAATCATTTAATCATGATTTATTCAATACAAAATTATATATATGTGTGTGTGTGTGTGCGTGTGCGTGCGCGCGTGCAAAATACTGAAAAATTTAGAACAAAATTCACAAAGACACGAATGAAATGATTTTTAACCATTAAAATCCTAAATCTCTCAACAAAAATGTATAATCAACACAGTATTTTTCAACAGAAGTCCTGAAAACAACAGAAATATATAAAAATACATCAAAAAGAAAAGGAATACTGTTAAAATCTGATTCAACGTTATCAAGCGGAGTTAGATCAGATTCAATTGAATTCCTCTTGCCAGAAAAATCACTTTGTTTCTATTCATCCAAAATCAGCTGACCATCTTGAATTATTTTATTATAAATAGTTCATCCGGAAATTCCGAACACCTCCTCGACACAGCAGTCCTCCTTTCATATTTAACAAATATGTACAAAAACAAATTTAAATGAAATAAATTCAATGCTTAATAAAGCAGAAGTAAAATATATATTATTTACTAATATTAAAATTCGAATTGAAACATAGTAATTAACATAATATTTTTAAAATTAACAGACAACAGAAATTTTGATCTTACTATTGGAAGAACAAAGGGCAGTAATTCAAAAGGAAAAAGTAGATGCTAATTGAATGGTAAAATGTAAATAAAATAATGTTGATTCGGATTTTAATTGTATTCCTTTTCCTATTTTATGTATTTGTATATACTTTTGTTATTTGTTATCAGGATTTCTT
>KK122501.1:0-21523 GCA_000611955.2 Stegodyphus mimosarum
TTATTTATTAAGATAAGTAATATTTGCATTAAGAGATACTGCTTATTTCATTGTCATGAAGAATTTACGGGGCCATCGGTCCCAGGTGTGTCTTTCAAGCATTTTTCCGGTAAGTTTAAAAGCCAGACGAAGGCTGGCCGTACAGCGGCTAGTTATGTAATAAAATATTAGATTGTTATTCTATTTAACAGTAGCATAAATCTTTTCTTATAATAATTTGTTAAAATTTCTATTGCAAATGTAATAGAAGTTTTATAATGCTATCAGTAGAAAAGTGATGCCTTTTGAATTCTGTTGATAATTTTCTAGCAAAATGAGTAAATTTTCCAAAGCAAAGATATATTTTTTTTCAGTGCAAGAAATTATTTTTATTTGTATTTTTGATAATGATTCTTGCTATTCATTTTATAGCTATGGCTTTAGAACCTGCAAATATCATTACAGTTAGACTGAGCTTAACTCGAAGTTTAAGCAAATCGGTGGAGGGGGGCAATAAATGTTAGTGTCTGAAAAAGCACCCTTTTAAAGTCAACTTTTTACCGTTCTCTCATTTGTTTGAAGTAAATACATATTTTATAATAAAAGCAAATCTCAGTATATCATGAATAAATGTGAAATTTCTATTCAGACAATTATTTTTAGCCTATCTTTGTTTATTATTGGATTGTCATAAACAAATTTGTGCCGATTTGAAGTTGACAAAAAAGATCTCTAAAAAGCTAAAAGCACCAAATATTTGAGTCTGTTATGAAAACATTTTTCATGGACTGTCAGTGATGTTACATGATATAGGTTCCCATATGATTTATTATTAATGTGAAAATTTGTTTGTGGAGTAGTGTAAATTTTTTTGCTTTCGTGTGTTTTTATAAATTAATAAATTATCACATAGTAAATATATAAGGCCAAGCTTTATCATTTACACACACGTACATGCATACAAACACATGCAGATAATGAAAATTAAAAAAGCCATTTAGTTTAAATCCGTTAATATATCATGAAAAATAAAAAATCATTTAAAATTCAAAAGCCAGAAGCACAGTGGCAAACTGCAAGAAATTGGGGGGGGGGACGAAATATGCCCAAACAAAAAATGAAATATAAAATTTATATTTTTTGCCACATTGTCATCAGATGTTGGAGCAATGAAAAAATAATAATCCTATAGTTGAAAACAAAACTGTATGCAGATTTTGAAACATACAGGCTAGGTTAAGAAATATTAGCAGAAAACATAAACAAGCAATAAAGCTTAAACATCTAATAATAATTTGCATTTTGAGTGGACTGAGTCCAAAAATGTATAAACAGAAGTAATACATGTATGAAAAAATAAATGAAATAAATGAGAACTTGATCTAAAAGATATAAAATAAAAAAATAGAGAGTTAGTTCATAAATCTGTAACACGAGCAACAAATTAAAAAATATATTCCCCCCTGTAATAGCAAAGCCTAAAATGGGTTAGGAATTAGTTTAGATAAATGATGAATTTTAAACTAAAAAATTAAAATAATCAGTTTTTTTTTTTTTTTTATTTTTGTAAAATATATTCACATGTAAAGTTGCAATGCCTAAATTGTGTTAAGTAAGTTTTTACATAAGCAATGAATTTTAAACTGAAAACTAATTTTTGTTTTAACACACTTTGCTACTATACTGGTGAACATATTTTTTTCATTTCAAAACTTTTGTTGATCTTGTGTTACAGATTTTAAGAACTAATCTTCTATTTTTTATGAATTATTTTATATTTTGGGTCAAATTTTTATTTTTTCATATGTTTTATTACTTCTCTTTTACATATCTTTGGACTTAGTCCACTCAAATTGTAAATTATTTTTAGATTTTTTAAACTTTACAACATGTTTATGTTTTATGCTATTATTCTTCTAACCCGGCCTGTATGTTTTCAGAATTTGCAAATTGTTTTGTTTTTTAAAATATTGGATTAAAAATTTCATATAGTTTTGTTTTATAACTATTGGATTATTATTTTTTCAAGTTTTGTTTTTAGACTATTTACTCAAAATAATTCTTTAAATTTGTATTTAAAAAAATTTTCTATGTTTTCGATGCTATAATTTTGCAAATATTTTGCACTGCCCACTTCGACCCGTAGGAGTTGGATTGATAAAGGCAAATTACTTTTATTATTTTTCTGATTATTTTAAAATTTTAAACTTTGTCTTCATCAGTTCGGAAAGGAGCTGTTTTAATCATTTACTTCCTTCCTTGCACCAACACCTTGATGATGATGCGGGAAAAGATATTAATTTCATACTTTTTTGTTTTTGGCATATTTTTGCATTATTTCTTGCAGTTTGCTGCTTTTGGCTTTTTAGTTTTTCCATGCGATTAATTCCGAATTGAACACGTGATGGATTTTAAACGTATTTTTTTATTTTATTTTGCATTATTACCACCTTATTTGATGCTGCTATCAGCATGCAGTTGGAATATATTTTGAATTGCTTTTTTACTTTATATGCAGTACAAAGTCCGAGATCCAGACTCGTCGATCCCGGATTTTTTCCGCATATTAGATCATCAGTTTAAATCTAGTAAGATGGCATGTAGAAATTATAAAATTAAAAATATGAAATCATAATTTATGAAATAATGAAACATTTATGATCTAAAGGGTATCAAAATGTACAAAAGAAAAAAAGAGATTAATATTTATATGTTTACTTCATTAAAAAAAATTCAGTGTAAGTTGTTTAAGTTGCTTTGTTTTTCGTGCTAATATTTTCTTTTTAATTCTATAAACAGGTATAATTTCTTGTTCAGTTACTAAGTTCCATTGTTCAGTCTTGTATCGAGAATACCGAGTAACTTGTAAATCGAAATGTTTACGTTTTCAATAAACTGTTTCACTATGGGTAGCGGTATTTTCTGCATTTAGAACCCATTTACTACAGATTTCGCCGTCCGTTAATTGAAAAATAACTGGAGCATTGTCATCGCAATGAAAAACTTCTGTTAACTCATCTTCTTCCCTAAACTCTGCCACCTGGTATGGCCATGCGAGCTAGGGCGCCGGTTCTGGCTTTATACGAATAACAAATAATTTATTCGTAATTCAGATAGCATTAAATGTAATCTTTTGGCCTATGAGTATCATTAACAAAATCTATTTTTAGCATATGGAAAGAAATTTTTGTTAAATCTTTCCTTGTCATTATTTCTTAACGCATTTAATCGTAATCGGCGCCGGTGTTATGTCAACAGAAAAGGTTACCATATTATTCAATTACTAATATAAAAAAATTGTTTAGGCATCGCTGCATGAGTGTTAGTCAAGTTGTCATGTGTTGATACATGCGATGATGAGAGCAAAATATAGTAAATAATGATTCGCCAGGGTGACGTCAAGTATACAAAATATTAGTTGGTGTAAAATAAACAGTTTCTATGTAGAATGTTTTGGTTTGAGATGTATACCAGGCAGATACGCAGCTGCGAGGTCAAATTATTGTTCACACAAATTTATCTAAAATGATTATTTCTTCAATAATGAGGTATTTTATTTAGTGCCGAAGTGAGATTAGGAATCGGGACTCTCCACATGTTTTATTATGAGGGGAAAAACAAATCAAATTCGCATGCGTAAAAGCATACCCCCCCCCCCCCCCAAGGCTTTGAGGTTCTACACAACAGTTTTCTCGGACATGATTAAAAAGTGAATTGATGCCTTTCCTAGTCAAGCTCGTATCTAGTTAACCACAACTAACTAAATCGTCAGATACATATTTATAGTTAAGGTACTATTAATTCATCCTCAGTATCATTTGTTTTGCCCAACTTCATATATGGGATATTGCTTTAATATCGATCATTTGAATAAAAAAAATTTTTTTTTTTTGGAAATTATCCAGTGTAAGCAATTTAAATTAAGATTCAAAAGGAAACATCTTAAACTTCTTTTATGTAAAATGTATTAAAACATATTGATATACAGTATATGCCACTTTAATTTCTATGAAGAAGTTTGTGGACTGTCAATTGTGTTGTGCCAGATAGGTTGTCATATTATTTATTAATGTAAAAATTTGTTTGTGGAGTAATATCATTTTTTTGCTTTTGTGTATTTTTACAAGTTGATAAATTAAGGTATAGTGAATATATTATGCCACACTTTTATTAATGCGCATTTAATGTATGATACTATTAATTCATCCTCAGTATCATTTGCTTTTCCCAAGTTCGTGTATGGGGCATTGCTTTAATACAGATTATTAGAATAAAAACGAATTTTTTGGTAATTATTGAGTGTAAGTTATTTAAATTTAAAGATTTAAAAACAAGCCTGTTTTATGAAAAATGTATTAAAAGATTATGTTCTACAGTAGATGGCTACTTGATGTAATTGTGGTTCATGTTATCATTCAGAAACTGATATTAATTTCCAAAGTCCCGCTCATTTGTTATGAAAATACGGTAAATGCATCACTTATTGTGATCAGCTATTCAATTAATATGCTCAGACTGCTATACAATAAATTTTTTAAACTAAAGTTTCCAAAATAGCTCAAATATAAAAATGGCCGAATGAGAGGGTAAGTTGCTTAATGGCTTGGTTTCGATTTCAGTCAACTGTTTAAAATTAGGTAAAAGAGCAGCCTTAATTTCATATATATTTTGAATAACAGTATCGATTTTGAAAGCCATCAGATACAAGACTCTTCTTCTTCAGGAGAAAAACAAAATTCTGCAGAATTTTTTCTTTTACCTTGAAAAAAAAAAAAAAAATTCCGTGAAAACATTTACTGCTTTTGCTCCTAATTTAGAATTTAACATTTGCATGTTCTTTTCAAATCAGAGATGCCTTCTGAATATTAAGTGTACAGCATCAGTCAAAACGTCTCCAGAAATGTTAACAGTTCATAAACAAGCTTTTGTATCTTCGTAATTAAAATGATGTGAAAATACTTATTTATATGTTTCTTCTTATTTTTGTGTTAAATTAGGAAGTTCTACTACTAATTTGAAAAGAATTTTTTCTCATTGTTTAATGTTATTATTTGGTTAATTAATCGAAGTAGCCGTGAGTAAAGCTGATCACATTAAGCAGCGCTTAAAAAGAAAAAAAAAAGTAACTAGTTCCACTTGTTGAAATGAAAATGTGTTTGGTCGTGAATTATCCAAAGCGCTTACGCAGTAGTTTGGGGTAAACAGGCTTCAGCTGTTTGAATTCCTTTGTAATGTGTTAATGGGCTTTGGCTGAAACATTGTGTAACATCAAAGATAAAGGAAGTATTTGCCGTAATGTTTAAATTTTAAGACAACCTTTTATCAAGAACAGCAACTTCCTTGGCATGCAGGAATTTTAAATTATATTTTTCTTATTTTCTATGTTAAAATTGCTAGAAAGAGAAAATGTTTTTAACAAATTGCCATATATCCTCCCCTATTTTCACCCTTTTTTAAAATTAATTTTATAGTGCAAAAATCGAGAGGTGAAGTTACACCAGTTATTTAATTTCCGAAGAACGCGGTTACAGTAAGAATATAGCAAGTGAAAAGTAGTCATAAAATAAGTACTGGTAACTATCATAATTTTATTTCTTCCAAAGAAATTATATTCCAATAAGAACACTCGTACGAATATTAACATTACAATATTTGACGGATATTGAATCGATATCTGACGTAATTCAGCCGAACACATCGCGCAGAAGCGACGTGCGTTGCTGAATTACTGTGTAAAGCCCAAGGGGCACCTGACATGAATGACTCTTGACGGCAGTGACTTAAGAGAGTGGACATTAGAAGAATGAACGAGAAGAGGGCGAACAAAAGATTCGGATTTCGAAAGATTGAACGTTTCATCATTAAATAAGGCTACAATGAAATGGAACGCGGATAAAATAAGTAAAAAGAAATCGCATGTTTGGAATGTTTCTTAAATTTGAGAGCACCTGCCAGGTCCAGTTAACTTAACGAAGAATATGAACAAAATAATGTTTCAAATAATAAATGCAAGGGAAAATAAAATGGATGAAATGCTAGTATAAAAATGTCAATACAAATTGAATGCGCTGAATAAAAATAATAATCAAGGGCATACAGTTTATCAATAAACAAGCCCTCCAGGGAAAAACGCAGAAGGAAACTTAAAAGAAGGGTTGCGATACTTTTTAAAATTTTTAGAACCTAATGAAAACTAAGGAGAGAATGCAGTAATCATGATATGATAGCATATTAAATATAATTAAAAATAAAAGTTATAAAATGATATTTTTCCTAATGTAATTTGTCTTTTGGAGGATCCGTGAGAAACCTGATTATCAGTTTCTTCATGACATCGTTGTTTGTGCAGCTGGCGCTTACTTTTTTCAGCCTACTCCCGCGCCGTGAAATTCTGAGTCAAGTTTCCCGCTTTATCGCTCGTAATTCACAGCATTCACCCGACAAGCACTTGGTGACGCATGTTAACCCGGTAACCTTACTTGGGCAAGGAAGAATCTGGGAATTTCAGAACAGTTACTCAAGATTGACGTTAGTTGGTTACTAAAAGTGGCTACAACGTGAAATGGTTAACAGATTTATTAATGTGAAATAATAGTAAACCTCTGCCAAAGCAGTCTGGGGGTTATGTCATTAATACATTCCGCGTACTGCAGAGTTAACTTTATAAGGGAAAAAAAAAGTGTTAGGTATAGTTCAGATTAAGAAAATATGTGTAGTTTAAATAAAGCTTGCTACTGAATAAGTACGTGATACAATTATTTATTTAAAAAAAAAAAAAAAGCTGGTGGTTTTTGCTGAGGACAATAAATAACGGCAACCTGTAAGTAGCGTCAGTTTTTCAGACCTGCCATTTCTTCGTTTGGATGATCTCCATTGCAAAGTCAGACAGTTGTACTATTCGTTTAACTTTTTGAAGGTGTTTAAATGTCTTCTTCAATATCACTGTTTTCTCTGTTGGCTGATGTTATAAGATCATTCGATTCTTCATTCGCCATTTCTAGATTAATTCTTTTGACTTCTTCTTCTTCCATGTCTGAAATTCCTTTTACAATTTGTACGATTTCTTTGGCTTATTTTTCAGTCGATTAAAAAGTCCTTAAAAATTGTTGTTAGCTTCCGGCTGACACTGATGGCAGCAAGCATTCAGTATTGATGAATGAACGCGAAACCGCGTATTTATGAAATTTTAGCGTTGGACAAAACAAATGGAAATAATTAAAATAACGGCATATAAGCGAAATCGCGTTCTGCATATCTGCGCGTAGTAAGGGTTTACTCTAACTATTTACTGTTATAAGCATCAGACGGAAATTTGAAATTGCAGTACAAATTTTAAAAAATGCTTTTAAAGTTTACGTCTTTAATTTATTCGCATATTTTATATGGGTATGAAAGATATAGCTTAAAAGGGAACTGATTTACCTTTGTTAAATAGTTGGTAAATATGTAATAGTTATTTATACAATTTTAGAACAGTTACATGAGATTGACGTTAGTCTAAAAGTGGCATCATCGTGAATCCTGCTGCTTAACCAAAAACATATAAGCATCAAATGAAGATCTGGAGCTGTAAAAGAAATGAATAATAGTGCTATCGATGAAGGGTTAAAAAGAAAGGCTAGGTTATTTCTTTGTGTGTGACTCCTCGCCGACTCGATCCTCCTAAGTGGAGTTACCAGGAAGTATTTTGACGTCACTATGTTGCATCTGCTCTGACTTCATCTGTTTAAAACTACCAATGTGAACATCCCAAATTAATTTTAATCACATGTATTGCTTCAATATATGTCATTACATTAAATGTGTTTTATGTCAACTAACGTCTTAATGTCAACTAACGTCTAATGTAACAAACTAACATCGAAGTAATTTTATGCTGCCTGCGAGTACATTTTCAGTAAATAAATTCGCATTATTAAGACAAGAATTTGAAGAAAATTTATAAGATTTTAACGGTCTGGAATCCAGTTTTGCATTATATTCATTACCAAAAACGAACGCAACTCTTTGGAAATTCTAGAAATAGAACTAATTAATTTATACTGTGATATAAATCTTGTTCAGAGATTTTAAGATGCAAATTTGATTTACTTTAACCAGTAGTTGTGAAAAGATAAATATCTTAAGTTACGAATTTTTGCAATAAGAATACTGGCTTTGTTTTAGAGTGCATTTACATGAGAACATTTTTTCCCCCGTAGTTGAAAATTAATAAGTCTACGAAAAGAACCAGACTGCTAGTGAGACAATTTGTGATCATACTTTTTAGTAAATTTTTCCAAGATTTCCTTCATGAAAATCAAAACGTCATGAGATGGTGTAATAAAAAACAAAGATATTTATAATAATGTACGTGCAAATGTTATTTTTTCTGTCTTGGGCCATAAAAAAATCTGATAAATAAAGAGAATAGATTGTCATTATTTATTAACTTTTGTCTTTCTTAGGAAGCTTTCGTATATTTCTTTTCAGTTTACACTAAAAGTAAGTTACTTTGCAGTACAGTAACAATTAAGTAATTGCAAAGTACCGTACGATTAGTTGAATAAATGCCAGTCTGAAAATTTTAGTAGTTAGCTGTCTGTTTGAATTCCAAATTGTGACCAACCGAAATTTATCGCAGATTTCAGACAAAATATAAGTATAAAGTTTTTTTTTTTTGCTGGGGGGGGGCGCTAACTTTAAAAAGTTATTATTATAGTTATCTTAGAAAGAGTAATAGAATTCTCCTACGTAGTACGCAGATGAAGAAAAGACGATGTATACCATATTTTTTTCCTTCGTGATTTAATAATAAATGCACGGTGGGGGACCTGCAACTTTTAAGAAAACGTAGTGTATTTTATCTATTATTTTAAAATTAATAAGTGAGTATTATGAACTTTAAACGTTATAAATGCATACAGTAATAACACCTTCTTTTCTAAATTAAAGCTAGTTTTCGACACACAGTTTTTAAGGCTTTTTTTTTTTTCCTTCAAATTTTAAACGTATACTTTGCTGCGAATTGCGTCTTTGCATGCTTTGCAGTCAGTCAGTGTCGTCATGATTACGTCATCACGCCTCACTTTCTGTTTCAGGGGAAAACCCTCTATGAACTAACTTCTCTTCTCCAAGAACGTTTCCGCAATCATATTCAAATACTGTATAAGATATCCAACATTGAAAGGAACTGAGATGTTATTTCAAGTTACTTTCCCTTTCGTTGAACAAAGCTCAAAGCTCCCCAGCTGCCCATGAAACGATGTCGTGACTTTAATGAACGTGAAACGATGTCGTAATATTTTATTTTAATTATGTAGAAACATAGTATATAGATACGTAGTTTTCATTAACGGTCTTGTATGTTTTTATACTACTTGGTTGAAAACTTTCAAAATTAAAAAACTCAAAATTAAAAATTTAACTCAAAATTAAAAAAAAAAAAAAAACTTTCTTGGTAGTTGAATCAGGTTACAATCCCGTTGATAATGTTCTATAAAAATCAATCTGTAATTCTAAGTATCAACATTCTGTTAAAATGGAATGCAGACATTTTATAACACTTACACACTTACAGATTTGAACATTGATTCATATTTCCAAAGATGGTATTTCAGATTTCTATAGACGTCGATAGTTCTACAAAAAGAAGAGAAATCTCTCTTCTAAAAGTTTGGTTTATTTGATTATGGCAAAGCTTGCAAGAGATATCTGCCTAATAGAGAAGGATGCAATCGTGGAGGACTTTCTAAGGAAAAATGGCTCAGATCCCCTTACACCACGGCCAACTGGAAAACATGTTTTGCTTAGCTATAGAGTGACGTCACAGAAGGCGTTCTTTCGTGATTTTCTTCGTTTCGGATGGGGGGAGGTAAATAATAGTGCGAATATATTTCCGCGAATTTCGATATTTCCTGGAAAGTGTTTCTTACACACAACGCTGCAATCGCTTCGAATATTTTTTGTCCACAAATCCCGTTTTAATGTAACTTTTGGAAACTTGAATACCAGTACGGTATATTCATATGGATTTGCAGGCTTGAACGCAACAACAGGCTGCCATGATGAAGATTTACTTAATCTCCACGTAAAAGTCGATCGCTATATTTATTAACAAATATTAAGCCAATAAGTAGACTAAACTATCGATCTGAACTTAAAAATAGCTGAACTTCGTTACTTAAATTAGTTAAAAAAAAAAAAAGACAAACAACAACAACAAAAAAAAATGTGAATTATGACAAAATACAGTGAAACGTTCTCGAACAGTACACAAACTAACGTACGAATTCTTCTCTTGCAGTGCCCACAGTGCAGCGCAAAAGGGTGAAAGTTTCAGACGCTTTTCATGACATCAAATCACGTGAATTTCCAGCTAACCAAGCCATCTAAATTGCCGAAGGTCACGGTTACACATGGGGAAAAGCACGAAAACTCCCATGCAGCCATCCTGTTCGCATGCAATCGAACTCGGCTCGAACTACCAGTGTTTAGCCACTTTACTGCACAGCCGCTGGTGGGCAGTCACCGTTCTAAATGGAAAGCGTTAGATATTACACTTTATTATATTATCTTATGCTCTTACGCGAATGAATAAATACGATTCTACTTTTGGCAGTTGGTAAAGTGAAACTCTTAGAGCTCGCGACACTCGTTGTATATGGACATCAGCGGCCGAGCGGTGAAGTCCCTGAATACTGGTAGTTCGACTTGGGTTCGATTGAACTCTCAGTGAGCGTATTTAACTAAGCGTTATCAGAATATAGATCGATCTTTCACTTGAAGTTTATTCTGAATATGTATTATAATTTTCCGACTGTTAGCAATTTTGTTTTCATGTTCATCATATTTTATATCAGGAAACAGGTCTTTTATCATTTGAAATTTTCACAAATTTTAGAACCAGGCTTTTCCAGTTTCTAAAGTATGAGTGATTAAAATATACTTAATAGGTACTTTTCAATCCAAAGGGACTTTGTCTCTGAAGTACTATTGTTTTCGTTTTGCGATTTTGTGTTGAATCACTTAAACAGCTGTATCACTTTTCAAATTGTTGCCACCAAAACTTATCGCCCTGTATTATATTTATAGAAATTAAATAATGAAGAATGCATAAATGTATGTATATTTCTCCAAATGTACACTGCGCAAAAAAAAAAGGGGAGGACTGTTTTATATTTCCCGTTCTACTGGGCCGATTGACGAAATTCAAATTGCGTTTTCCTTGTCTCGAAAGCGCGACTTAGGATATGTATTAGATTTATATATAGCATTGTTCAAATATGGGTATTTTGACACAAAATCGGACTTTTTCTGAAATGATATGCCAATTTTTTTCCATATTTCGATTCTACGACTCACATTATGCCAAACTGCCAAGTTTTGTAAAAATCGCACGAGTAGTTTTCAAAAAATTAGCTCTAAAAATTTTAGCTCCTCAATGTTAATTCAGTTTGGTATGTATTTAT
This sequence comes from Stegodyphus mimosarum, assembly GCA_000611955.2. Classification (NCBI taxonomy): domain Eukaryota; kingdom Metazoa; phylum Arthropoda; class Arachnida; order Araneae; family Eresidae; genus Stegodyphus; species Stegodyphus mimosarum. Next base: position 11,430 of record KK122501.1, read on the forward strand.
TAATATCTATTTTTTTATGAAATTTATTTGATTCTTTCTTATACAGTTCGAAATTTAGGTTCATTCCAAATAAAATTCACCCTTTTTTTAAGATTTATTTTTAAAATTTGTATTTTTAAATAATTTTTATGAATTTTTCGAAAAAAAAATTTGAATTATAACCTACAAAATTTTTACAATCATCTTAAAGTAGATGCATTTCTAAGCATACCTGCAAAAAATTAGAACTTTTTATTCAAAATTTCCGAAGATATACATGAATTTATATATTGGCGCGTTTTGAAATTTGGCATATTTGTTGAAAGCGATAATAACGAATATGTGGTTTACACACATTGTTAAAATTATTTGAAAGTAGAAGGATGGCGACTTTTTTTCCTCTCATCCATCATGTAAAAAGGCAAGAACGATGTGACTTTATTTCCTCCTCTCCACAATGCCACATATTAAGAAATTCGCCAAGTTAAATTTTTGAATTTCTCCGTAAATTTCGCACCAAATTTTACAAAATTTAATATTTAGGAGTAATTTAAGTCGTAGATTCGAAATATGGAAAAAAATTGGTGTGTGATTTCAGAAAAAGTCCGATTTTGTGTCAAAATACCTATAACAAAGCTATATATAAATCTAATATATATCCTAAACCGCGCTTTCGAGACATGGAAAACACAGTTTGAATTTCGTCAATCGGCCCAGTAGAACGGGAGATATAAAACTGTCCCCCCCTTTTTTTTTCTCAGCGTACAAACAACGGTACCTAGAGCCATCCAATTTTCAATAACGTACGTTTGCACCCGAATATGAGCATCTGGAAGTCCGAATTTGGAATTTGTTTTATTATCTATTTCATATTCTATAAAACTTAAACGAATTTTTGATGAACAAACTCAACGATTTAAAATCGAGCCATGGCAACACTCTACGAGGGGAGGGGACTTTTTATCTCCAGCGCGCGGGATTGTGTGTAGGAAATTTTAAAAGATATGCTTATTTTAAATTATTCTGCGATATTGCCATTGAACTGAATTTTCTGGTTTAAGTGCGAAGAACAAGATATTTAATAATTAAAGGTAACACAACGTTAAAAAACGCCCCTTTGAACGTAATTTAAAATCTGAAACCTTTCAGATTTTTTTTTCTACAAATTATTATTACGTTTTCATGAGATGATTTACCTTCACTTTTATTCTCATAAGAGAATATCACATGGAAGAAAACAAGTGAATATAAAATAAAGCAAAAAAGGCGGGGGTGGGATTTTTGATTAACATGTTTAAATATTTAAATAAAATTTTCCAATTTTTAGGGCGAGTGATGTAAATCTCTCTTAAAAGGTTAGGTATGCAAACCCCCTTAATAATGACAGAATTTTATATCAAAATTACGCGAATTTAAGGTGTTTCTTTTGCATAAGAAAATATAGTCGTAAAGCCGCTGAACATTTGTAGTTCGAATCTCGGCAAGCGGACTGGATGTGTGGGAGTTTTCGCGGTTTATCTTCATGTGTAACACGTGATACAAGACAGTTTCTCTTAAGAAAGTCTTCCATGAAGGCATTCCTACTTAAGCATCTTAGCTGAGTGGTCAAAATCATGTGTCAAGAATAGAACGCCGTCGGCCCGACTCACGTTTTCTTCATCTGTAAGCCGCATTTTTACCTCTTCAAGCTCTCTTTCTACGATATGAACTTTTCAAGAACCATTCAGCGTCAAGCGCGGGAAGACCGGTACTTCATCTGAGCTGATAAAATTGCGTCTCGCGCAATAGACAATTAATATTGTGCTATATTCGTATTCTTACTCATTCTTTGTAGCTATAGGCAGATAGCTTTTGAGTTGTTTAGCCGTAATTAGTTAACCTGACCTAACCATTGAGAAGTAATTTGTTTTCCGGATCATATAGTCAGCTCTAACAAGTGATAAAATATTTGACCTTTTAAAGCATTTAAAAATTACTTTATAGAAAATTTTAATTTGCTTTGAAAACGCAATCTATATTTTTATTGGAATAACAGAAAATTAAACTAAACTCTTCATATTCTACAACCGAAAGATAATATCCTTTATTACACTGCTTACATTAATATTTTCACGTGGTATGCTGTAGCAAATGGAATATTACCGAATGGAAAGAGAATAATTTACTGACTTTCGCTGTCATTTTGGAAGGAATACTAACTGTCTAATTCTGCATCAAAAACCATATGGTGCTACTCTTATGTTACGTAGTTTTTTCTAACGCATATGTTTTATTTTAATTTTGTTGCGCATCGAAGTAATTTTCATCATTATTATGCGCAATAATTTGCGTTCTTGTTAAATATATGCATAGCTACTTAGAAATTTTTGTAGGCGAAATTTATAGAAATCCTTCTTGAATTGATTTTCAGATTATTCCCACTTTTTATTTTCTGCTCTTTTAAATTTAGCCTATCGAAATTCGAATGTATTTCTGTGTTTATTAAACTGCTTCCATTAATATTTTCATGTAATATTTGTGCGGCTGAAGAAGAAATGTTACTAGCTGTAAAGGAAACGTTTTATCGAATTTCGCTATGAAATTCAACTGAGCACTGTCTATTTTCCGTCAAAACCGTATGATTTCATGCAAATGTTCATGTACGTTGCATTTTTCTGACGTAAATGTGTGATTAAAAAAATTAAATATCTTTATTTTAATTATATTACTTACATATTGACAATATCTTTCTCTTTAATTTCCCTTTTTACTTCCTTGTACGAAGTAAAAAGGAAGTATTGTAATCGCCAAAAATTTCGGGTATCATATTTCAACGAAAATATCTACTTTGACCGCTATCCAATGCAATTTAACGATGTTTTTGAGTGACGTTCGTACGTAAGAACAGAATAAAGGACTCTTTTGCCCCCAAAAAATTATAAAACTGATTTAGATTCTGAAGAAATTTTTTTCGTGGCGTCTTGCGTAATTACGTATGTCCCATAACTCAAAAACGAGTAGCCTCAGAACGTTGAAATTTTGTATATGGGACTGCTATAACATGTAGATGTGTACCTTCTATTTTGGTTGCAATCCGCCGCACCGAAAGTATATAAATTTATGTACATATATACATATACACTCTGACTCACACACACACACACACACACACAAAAAAAGACGCACCGAGACGATATAAAGCAAATTGGGCACAAATTGATATGCATACAGGTTTCACGGAAAATGCAAAATTTTACATTTTGGCTGCCAATGAATGAACGGTTGTCGTTACAGCACATTTGATCTGCGCAACCGGCAGGATATTTAAGAGGAGAAATTACGATTTCAGGTCATAAATTCTTCACGAATTTCATTCCGTGTACTCTGGTAGACAGGAACTATGCCTCGCATAGAGCACGAACGATACGCGCAGATGTCAATTTGGGAGAGGTCGTACAGTTGGGCTCAAAAGCCGGTTGGCCTTATCGGCGAAAAGCTCGACATTTGAGCAGGAGCGATGCCATTATTAGACGATGTTGGCAGGAATGGGTGAACCATGGCCATACACAGCGTCCAGAAGGAAGCGATAGGCCTAGAGAAACGACAGAACGTGAAGACTGAACAATCGTCGGAGCGGCACTCACAGCCCCAGATGCATCATTATCATCGATTGTACATGCAACTAGTGCTTCAGTCACCGCAAGGACCTTTAATGGACGGCTCACAGAAAGAGGGCTGAGGTCACGGCGCCCCTTGCGCCCACTACCATTGACTTCTGTACAACATCAAGCCCGTTTGCAGTGGTGTCGGGCTCATTCGCAGTGGAAAGCTGTCTTCGGTGATGAGTCCCGCTTTGAACTGAGCACCGATGACCAGCGAAGGCGAGTCTGGAGACGCCCCGGACAGCGGTGTGATACCAACCTGACTGTCTTCCGGCAGGCAGGCCGACAACGAGGAATAAGTGTCTAGGGTGCCATTTCATTTCATTGTAGGACCCCTTTGTTTGTCAACGTCGCAACCTTACAGCACAGCGGTACGAAGTTCTAAGGCCCGTTGTGTTGCCCTTCATATCACGCCACCCTGGGCTTACATTTCAGCAAGATAATGCCCGCCCCCCTGCACATGTTTCTACTGCTTGCCTTAGTGCTTACCGAACATTACCTTGGCCAACAAGGTTGCCGGATCTCTCTCCTATTGAGCACCTTTGGAGCATTATGGGCAGGGCCCTCCGACGAGCTCGGGATGTTGACGTTCTAACGCGCCAGTTAGACAGAATTTGGCACGATATCACTCGGGAGGACATCCGCAACTTCTATCAATCGATGCCAAGCCGAATAACTGCTTGCATAAATGCCAGATTTCGTCCCATTCGGATAACTCCTTCTTGGTACGTCGTTTTTTTTTGTCTAAGAGTGTATATCCACTCTGTTACTCGGCTTATTGAGCTCAGTTTTTTTATTCTTATATGTTGCTAAATTGTGCATTTTTTGCTTTAAAAATGGTTGACTTATGTTGTTCTTATCTTCCGGTTAAGGTTTTTATGCTTTTAGTAAATTTGCATGCAAGATTTGTAGAATTATCAACAATTTAAAAGTTGTCTAAGCCTAATCATTTTTCTTATGGCGGGTATATTTGTTTACACTTGCAACTTAGGAGAATATTGGATTTGCTGCCAATCTAGAGAAACTAAGCTTCGCAAGAACAACGATAACGCCTTAATGCGAATTAAATCATGCTTAATCCATTTTGGAATTTATTCGAGGAAATAAGTGTTTAAGATTTAGTTCGTAATTTTTAATATAGATAATTTGAGTTTTTATATATTTTTGCTTTGTCGCGAAGTGAGTACTGAATTAATTGAATGAGAAATACTGCTGAACTGTCTGTGAATAACTGTTTCTTCTTCTTCTTCTTTTTTTTAATTTCTTTTACACATCGTTTTAGATTTATTACAGTATTTAAATAGAGCGTGTGGCAACGATTAACTAATTCTCCAGATGATATACATAATTTTTGCGCATTTTCATGAGTTATAAAATGAATGAGATGTAACGCTGTTAAGTGAAGCTAGCGCCAGAGTGTCGCTGTGGTAAGTAAATATAATGAATTTTAATGAGTGCATTTATTCTGTTGTGGTTTATACGCTATCAACGAAGTAGATTTAATTCAATCCAATAAGTTTAAATGAAATGCAAAATGCGCATAATTTAATATTCCGTAGAAGGAAGTCATGTGGTGTACATATCAGGTTTTTTCCTTTAATACATTTACCATATTTTCCGCCTGTTTTTTTAACTAAATTTATCGTTCGAATATCGTGAGGGGAAAATTATGACAGTTATTTTATTTCCGAAGAACGCGGTCAAAGTAAGAACATATCAATGAAAGATCGAACATGTGAACAGTCGATAAGCTACAATGAGCTGGAACTGAAATAATAGACATTGGGTCTGACAGGTGTAGAAGTAATGTTGGCACCGGAGGACTCGAACTCGACGGCCAACTTTCTATCGAAACTAATTGATATTAGGAAATATTGTATGGTCCGAATACTTGCCAGTAATAAAGAGAATTAAGTGAAATGTAAGGACATTCTCCCGCCCTTGAATTTAAACAAAAATTGTTGATAAGGTGATTGCATGAAGTTACTGCTAAAAGTTTTTTAAGTGCAATTCAAAAGACATAGTAACACAAGCTAGTGGAATAATTTTACAAGAACTAAGGCGAAATCACATGTTTAGAAAGTTTCACAAGTGTAAAAACACCTGCCACGCTCGAGTAGCTTAACGAGGAACCTGCGCAAAATACGCTGCTGGCGACTGTAAATGCAACACCCTGAAGGAAGCATGCAAATAACATGGAAATTTACAACGTGCATTAGCGGAGGTGAGATATGCAAATGATTAGAATTTTATCGCAGACGCACATCACGCGCGCCCTTGGCGCCACTTCAAAGCGCTATTTAAGGCTTGGAGTTTTCGACTATTTCAAGCTCGGCAATTGTGTTTTTCTTGTAGTTTAAAAAAAAAAAAAAAAAGGATGATCAAGTATTCGAATATTGCCAGATTGAATTGCTCCCTGGCCGGCTCGCATTCCGGATCTTTCGCCGATAGAAAACATGTGGTCCATGGTTGCTGAACGATTGACCCAGATTACATCCCAAACTGCCACACCAGATTTGGCAACATGTGGAAGCGCTTGGTCTGCTGTACCCCAAGAACACATCCAAAGTCTTTTTGAATCAATGCCGAGGCGTGTGGCAGCGTTGATATCCAACAATGGCGGCTACTCTGGCTACTGATTCTGGAAGGAAGAACACAGAAGTCTATAAATTTAATCATTTGATATTTGATCAGCATGTTATCTACTAAATAAATTTTGTTGTGATATCTCTTGTCTTTCTTTGTGTTGCAATTTGGGTGGCCAGCAGTGTATATTTCAAATAATTAATGCGAGGGAAAATAAAATGAATCAATTGCTCATACAAAAATGGAAATACAAATTGATTGCAAGGAACAACGATTAAAATAATCCAGGTAATTCAGTTTTACCAATAAACTAGCCCTCATAGCTGTGTACAATGGACCAAGTGGAAAATGAGGCGAATGTTTTAAAAATGTTCAGAATCTAGCGCTAAACAAGTGGGGCGGGGATACGAGAAGAAATACGGTATATACGTAGTTATAAAATCTTAAGTGTTTTCTGTTCAAAATCCGTAAAAATTCTCGTTGACTTAATTACTCGAAAGCCCCTCCTCCCCCCTCGGCTCTGTTCAATTTGGCATATCGAACTTACTTTGTGTTTCCATATACGTACATTAAAAGGTAAGAATTATGGGCTAAAAAACCTAAAATTTGATCTTTAAAATTTTTTTAAATAAAAAATGGTTTTGTAAAATGTAAAGGAATCGTGAAAATTTTCGGTTTTCAGATTTCAACGAAAATATCCATTTTGACTGTTTTTTTGCTTGACCGTCTGTACGTACGGACAGCATAAAGGACTCCTTATTGAAATATAGATTGTAAAATGGATTAACAGTGGATTTTTCCCCGAATTTTGTACATGCATACCTCACATAACTGAGGAACGCTTAGCCGTAGAGCGTTGAAATTTTGTATGTGGGACTGCTATAAACTCTTGTGCACCTCTTTTTTTTAATCGGTAGTACCAAAAGAATATATATAATAGCGGAAGTACACGATGCCAGTTAAGATAGATTGAGAGTACAGACAGAGAGAACGATACCGCTGTAATCCTTCTCTAATAACGATGCAAAAAAATACAATTCATAGCCATATATTTTTCTGTCTTATGCGATATGAAACCCACATAAATTTGATAGAAAAATAAACTAATTCTTCCTCATTATATCGGTAACAATGGCACAGTTTTTAATGATTTTCGTCATTCTAAAAAAATGGCCCTAAAAGCTCAAGTTCCATCCAATATTTCACCTATATTCATTTCTACTCAGTTAAATGTGGCAAAAAAAAATTTGTCATAATTGATCAGAAATCAATAACGCGAATAAACGCACAAACAGGCATACTTCTTTATATATATAGATTTTGTAAAACTTTCAAATTTTTGATTAACAAACTCTACGATTTGAAAGCGAGATGTAGCAACACTTTTAGAAATGAAGCATTTTTATCTTCAACACGCCAGACTGTTGCCACTCGGAAAAATGAGTGCGAAAATTAGTGTTTACAGAGTTTTTAATTAGTATTTCGGCTCATTAAAGTCATACGAAGATGGGAACAGTCGGAATGGCTTCCCACGAATTTTTAGAATCGGGAATAATGCATTTAATGTTTGGGAATGTTATTTTTATTCCATTGTGAAACTTAGAATTTTTTATTAACAAACTCTACCATTTGAAAGCGAGGAGTGGCAATATTTCTCGAAAATAAAGCTGATTTTTGTCTCCAGCGTGCCCAGATACTGTTGCCAGTCGGAAAAATGAGGGCGAAAAATTAGCGTTTTCAGAGTTTTTAATTGATATCTCTGATGTTAGCTTTTTTTTTGGGGGGGGAGTGGACGTTGACATTTTCCAAGACCCAGAAAGGAATTGTAGAAATTTTGATGACCATAGCTATAGTAGTAAGTGAGCTAATCGCGAACGAACACACAAACAGACCTTCTTCTTTATATATATAGGTAATACGTCTATCCCCCTTTACTGAGTTTAAAAGCCCTTCCCTGGCCTTTTGTTTTTGTAGCGTTGGTAGTAGAGGTATATTTCCAGTTACAAAAGTGCACTCTTAGACAAAAAAAAAAAAAAAAAAGACACAAAAAAAAAAAAAAAAAGACGCACCAAGAAGAAGTTCTCCGAATGGGACGAAAATCGGTAGAAGTGATGTACATGTACAGAAAAACAAATGATTACAGTTTGAGAAAAATTGGATGATTTATTGAAGTGATAGAGCTTTACAAAGTGAAAAAGTCAGTAACTCGTTTGTCCATCTCTGGCCCCTATGCAAGCACTTATTCGGTTTGGCATCGATTGATAGAGGTTGCAGATATCCTCCTGAGGGATATCGTGCCAAATTCTGTCCAACTGGAGCGTTAGATCATCAATATCCCGAGCTGGTTGGAGGGCCCTGCCCATAATGCCCCAAACGTGCTCAATAGGAGAGAGATTCGGCGACCCTGCTGGCCAAGGTAATGTTCGGCAAGCAGTAGAAACATGTGCACTGTGTTAGCGGGCATTATCTTGCTGAAATGTAAGCCCAGGGTTGCGTGGCATGAAGGGCAACACAACGGGCCGTAGAACTCCGTCGACGTACCGCTGTGCTGTAAGGTTGCGCCGGATGACAACCAAAGGGATCCTACTATGAAATGAAATGGCAGCTCAGACCATTATTCCTGGTTGTGGGCTTGTCTGCCGGAAGATAGGTTGATATCACACCGCTGTCCGGGGCGTCTCCAGACTCGCCTTCGCTGGTCATCAGGGCTCAGTTCAAAGCAGGACTCATCACTGAAGACTATTCTACTCCAGTCAATGACATTCCAGTGCGAATGAGCCCGACACCACTGCAAACGGGCTTGACGTTGTACAGAGGTCAATGGTAGTCGGCGCAAGGGGCGCCGTGATCTCAGCCCCCTTTCTGTGAGCCGTCTATGAATGGTCCTTGCGGTCACTGAAGCACTAGTTGCACGTACAATCTATGATAATGATGCATCTGGGGCTGTGGGTGCCGCTCCGACGATTGCTCAGTCTTCACGTTCTGTCGTTTCTCTAGGCCTATCGCTTTCTTCTCGACGCTGTCTGCGGCTATGGTTCACCCATTCCTGCCAACATCGTCTAATAATGGCATCGCTCCTGCTCAAATGCGAGCTATTCGCCGATAAGGCCAACCGGCTTTTGAGCCCAACTGTACGACCTCTCCCAAATTCTGACATCTGCGCGTATCGTTCGTGCTGTATGCGAGGCATAGTTACTGTCTACCAGAGTTAACGGAATGAAATTCGTGAAGAATTTATGACCTGGAATTGTAATTTCTCCTTTTAAATATCCTGCGGATTGCGCAGATCAGATTCGCTGTAGCGACAACAGTTCATTCATTGGCAGCCAAAGTGTAAAATTTTGCATTTTCCGTCAAAACCTGTATGCATATCAGTTTGTGTCCAATTTGCTTTATATCTTCTCGGTGCGTCGTGATGCGTCTTTTTTTTTTTTTTTTTTTCCTTTTTAAAAGAGTGTATTTTAAACGACGAAATTATTCCTGTTTTATCAGTTTTTAATTAAAAAAATAATTTTGGACCGATAATGAAATCTAACTTTTAATGCGATCTTCTGGTTTATATATTTATGTTTTGGAAAGTTTTATTTATACTTGTTATGAAAGAATGAAAAAGTTTAACTTCAGTAAAACAATAATTGACCGGAATAATTTAAAAATTTACAATTTTAGACGTCTTTTTTTTTTTAGTTTGCGTTGAGGGGATTGGGTAATTAAATTAGAATAACTGGATTAAATAAACGAAGTGCAGGAACTTTCTGTTCGTCTAAAAATAAACGAAGTGTCTGCTAAAATATATATATATATATATATTTTAGCAGACAAGGATGCAGTGCCTACTATGAAATGAACGTTATTCAGATCTCTCTTTTGAAAAAAAAAAAAAAAAAA